>CAJNOQ010002000.1:0-27009 GCA_905250885.1 Didymodactylos carnosus | reverse complement strand
GAATACGCTTTGTTTTGAGGTCTGTGCGAAAAAAGTAACCATGAACATTTACTGTAATTTAACGACATAAGGTGTGATTGACACCATATATTTATACGATCAATATTTTCCTGACAGACTGAAACTGAATAAAGATCAGAAACGGGACTTAACAAAGAACAGTCATCTGCAAATAAGGCGCATGATGCAGGTGGTACAATAATAGCAGGCAGGTCGTTTATGAAAATTAAGAAAAGAAGTGGTCCAAGGATGGAACCTTGTGGCACTCCGGATGGAACAGCAATCGTATTCGAATAAGAGTTTTCAATTCGTACCCGCTGACAACGATTAGAAAGTTAACTAGAGAACCACTTAAATGCAGAACCCGTTACTCCGAGAGCGGAAAGTTTAGTCAGTAGAATCTGATGTGGTACACGATCGAAGGCTTTTTCAAAATCAAATTGAACAAGAGCAGTGTCTATTCCCTGATCGAGATTGGTGTAGATAGAATGTGTGATGTATAGAAGAGCGTCAGCAGTGGACGATTTGGAACGAAATCCGAACTGATACTGCTGCAATTCTATATCGTGAACGTTAGAGCTTAAAATTCATATTTTTCAGATAAATCGAGTTGTTTTCTAATAGATCACTGACTCGCATCGAATACATGGTTGTGTACACGTAAAGGCAAGTTTAATGTTTGAGTCTATTATATGTTCGCTAAATTCCTTAGGATCGACGTGTATTTTATTGAAATGTGGGTATATATACATTTTGAGAAAAACAGTCGAAGGTTAACATATTGTTTGTCTTTTTCAATCGTCTGCTTGTATCTTCACTAAGCAATCGTCATATATTAAAATCTTTTACGAATGGGTCATGTCTGTTATACAATACGATCGTGAATGTCATTTATATTTGTTCTGTCTAATATTTATATTGTTCAAGCAGTATCGTCTGTACTCGTCTCGATTGTTTAAAGTTACATGAACACGTGAGCTACATGACTAATATCTGGAAAAAGATCAAAAATAGTCTTTATTTTAAAATTTGAATAGAATCATCCACATTCATCTCCGCTGACATTCATATTAGGATGATTACCAGGCGGCAGTTCACCTTCCGGGTTCTTCTTGCGATTCTTTTTGCTCAATTTAGTAAACAACGACTCAGCTTTGTCAAGAAGTGTGACAACATCGGCATGTGCTCCGCCCACCTTTACACCGATATGAGCACAGCATACATTGTCAAAAGGCCAGTCACGCAACATATTGCGCATCCAGTCACGAAATAAATACGGCGCATCAGCTGTCGGATGCAGACCAGGCCCTTTGATCGTTGGATGAAAGGCGAATGCACCATGCTTGTAACCAAATAATTTAAGAAGAAAGCCCGGTTTCTCTACGTACATTAGAGTATCATCGACGTGAAGAGTATGTGAAGCAGGATGGAAGACAAACACACATATAAAGTGATTGGATGATTCAGGTTGAGGATTGACAAATTCGGCACCTAAGACAAAAAAAGATATGCTTTTCTTTTGATGTCAATAACTGGTCTGCCTCGGCTGCACGAGTTTGTTTACTTGTCAATCCGTTTATACGACTTCAGTAAAAAAATTTGCACTCACATACTAAAAGTGGCATATTGCTGTTTTACGAACGATTCCCAACTTTTCTAAGTGCTGTATCTATACGGAATAGTAGAAGTGCTTAGATTATAACTAATTACATTTGACCGTCATTGTTACAGAATTTTTGAGGTTATTTTAAAAGAAGGTACTAGAAAAAAAGAAGTGTTATAAACAATTAGATACACGAACTAAATCAAGCTTTTGGATTGTTCCAATAATTCGAGAAACATATTTGTTGTTGTCTGACTAACCTGCCGGAATACGCATTACTACATCTGGTTCCCACTTTTTTCTGACATCACAATCATCGAGATTTCCAACCCATGGAATTTGTGTTAATCGACGTAAGTGTCTCGGTGTTCCGTAGTAAGCTACATGTGGATATGCTTCGTAGAAAGCCGGAAATGATAGAGTATGAAATGGATGTGTACCAATAACTGCTTCAATTCGTTGTCCATTCTCTGTTAAATGATTGATTTCAGCTCGAAGACGATCAGTAAATTCGACTGTGTCTACGATAAGAAAGTTTCCATTACGCAACTGAATAATTGACATTTGCGTTTCAATATCGATAAGTTTAGCGAGAACTTTGAAATGACCACGAACATTCCAAAAACCAGGACCAATTTGATACAGTTCATTTTTTTCAAGATTCTGTGCGAGATTAGGACTATGGGAAGGTACAGCTGAAGACATGCTACGAAAGGGAGGAACAATGAATCTGAAAAGAAGGCTTGATAGATCGAAGATCATTTCATCTGAAAATAGGACAGCGCATGTGTTTCCCCTGAAAGTAAAGTTTAGAAGAAGAGAGTCAAAGTGCAAACCAAAAACGACAATAGCAATGTGCGCATGTTGTGATTATCAAAGCAGAGGATGTATTTACCTTCATCCTACTGAAAGAACAAAAACAGGGTTGGCTGTATGACGTTACATGTCGAAGAACGAAGAAGGACAAAAGACTAAAAATAGAGTAACTAAAAAGAAATAGAAAAATCATTCGATAAGACATCAAGAAAAATTCGACAGTCATAACATGCACAGAAAGCAAACTTGCAGTGAAATTTTATTTTCGAACATATAATACATCCTTGAATAGAATATATGTACCTTGATTTTTTTGACACTTTTTTTGGTCAAAAAATTAAAAAACTCGAACGGTGTCAAAAACGGACAGTTTTTCGTCTATTTTGAAATTATGTTATGAGATGGACTGTTCTAACTTGTTTCCCCCGATCCAGCATTGAAAACTGAATTAGAAAATGATCTTCGAACACTTTCAGAACAAAACATCTATTCATAAAAATTTACGCAATGTCCATGGCTCAGAAACAGAACACAATTTTGCAAGCCTGTCACAGGTTTTTTCAGAGGCGCCAGAGCCAATATTTTTACATGATTAGATCCGCTAGATGATCAGCTTCAAAGTTACTCAAAGCTTTTCCAAAAATTCCTTTCCTCGCTGAGAAAAATCATTTTTTCTAAATCAGCGGCGAAAAAGTCGGCATTCTGCTGCCCAAAACTGAAAATCAACTAAAAATTTCGAAATACACGTCAATAGACTCAGCTTTTGATTCTGATTCCGAATGCGATATTTTTATTGCCTAAAGGTTGAGTTCTGATCGAGAAAATTGAGAATTATTGGCAGAATGCCGACTTTTTCGCCGCTGATTTAAAAAAAATGATTTTTCTCAGCGAGGAAAGGAATTTTTGGAAAAGCTTTGAGTAACTTTGAAGCTGATCATCTAGCGGATCTAACCATGTAAACATTTTGGCTCTGGCACCTCTGAAAAAACCTGTGACAAGCTTGCAAAATTGTGTTCTGTTTCTGAGCCATGGACATTGCGTAAATTTTTATGAATAGATGTTTTGTTCTAAAAGTGTTCGAAGACCATTTTCTAATTCAGTTTTCAATGCTGGATCGGGGGAAACAAGTCAGAACAATCCATCTCATAACATAATTTCAAAAAAGACGAAAAACCTTCAATTTTTGACACCTTTCGAGTTTTTTTAATTTTTTGACCAAAAAAAGTGTCAAAAAAAATCAAGGTACATATATTCTATCCAAGGATGTATTATATGTTCGAAAATAAATTTCACTGCAAGTTTGCTTTCCGTGCATCTTATAAAAGTCTGTGAGACATCATAGATAACATCGTTCATATTTTCCTTCTGCGTGACAACTTTCTCATTCTAACTACATCGACGAGGTATGTCAAGTTAAATGTGTCAAAAATTTTTAGCGATACTTAATAAACTAACATTAGAAAAAATGATTTCTGAATTTAAAGGAAATTAAAAATTACAGCAAACGAAATAAAGCACACTTTCATAGATTTTAACTAATTAGATGAACAATTTGACTTTTATTCTCAATGACAATTCTGAACGCTCAAAAGAGATAATATTCAAAATAGATTCAACTAGTTTCTGTAATTTTTTGTTAAATCATATGAATCAAAATATAGTTGATCATGTAATTAGTTTATTCGTATACAACATAATCAAATGGTTCATCATTATCAGAAACATTTTGTGGAGAACTTGCCAATGAATCTAACATAACCAACTAATAAGGAAATTGTCTTGGATTTGTTGCACTAACATACCTTACATGATTGACACCTTTAAGTCACATTCACGAATTTTTTCATCTATTTGTTATTTAAATTTCTCTTGTTCTTCAACAGGTACCACATCAAATTTATTGACCACAATATCATAACACAAATGAATAGCATCTCAGATATGAAAAACTTTAGTCATGTCTTTAACTGCTGTTGCTATTAACACTAATCGTAAAAGCGTTTGGTGATCAAAAGTATCTTTTTTTGGTGATCAAAACAATTGACACCCAAAAATAAATATAAATAAACCATTTACTTTTATAAAATAAAGATAAATTTTTTTTTGATTTATTTATATTTATTTTTTAAATATAAATGATTCATTTACATTTATTTTTCTAAAGTGACACTGAATTAACACCCCTATTCAAAAGCAAGAAGGTTTTGACCATTTTTCTTGTATATATTCCCGAAAACCTCATAATTATCAGCAACAGCAGGATGATCAAATAGCATTTTACTTTTAAATAACTTCATCGACTTTGAACAATGATCAATAGCTTCATCATTATCATCTTTTGCGAAACTAACACGACCTAAACTGTTAAGAACATTTGCACATTCTGGATCCTCACATAATGAACACTCCTCATATAGTTCCATCGATATAGTGCAATATCAGTAGCCAAATCAAAATCCCCTTTCATATAATAATACCATCCGATCCCGTTGTGTAAACTGGCAACATCTTTCATATTCAATTTTTCCAGTAATACTAAAGCTTTCGCAAAATACTCTACACCCAAATCATAGTCTTGTATTTGTCCTCCGAGCTGCGCAATTTTCACATGCATCATTGCGATATTTGAATCGTCACAATATTCTTCATATATTTTCAAACATTCGTTGAAGTGCAGCAAAGCGAGGTCGTAACTACCTTTCTCCACATAACATGCTCCGGTTCTATACTGCAGCTCAGCAGCTACAGCATTTCTTTTCGAGCTCTCCTGTATTACGAGAGCTTTCATATAATAATCCAAAACTTGATCATAATCACCCTTTTCATGATAAACAAGGCTAATGTTCATTAGAGTGTTCGCTGTGCTAGCATGGTTCCTAGGAAGAGAGATTTCTTGCATCTTCAATGCTTTCATATAATAATCCAGTGCTTGACCATAATCACCCTTTGCATGATAAACAACGTCAATATTCGTCAGACTTCTAGCTATATTGTCATGGCTTGGCGAAAGGGAGATTTGTTTCATTTCTAACGCTCTCAATTGATATTTCAAGGCTTGATCATAATCACCTGTTGCAAGATAAACAAGGGCAACGTCTTCCGATATTGCTTGCAGTCTTTGTTGTCTGTGATTGGTTCTCATTCATCCCTATATCACGAGCGCGGTCACAGTTATTTAATGACTCTTTATATTCACCTCTTCTTGAACTAGCACGTCCAATTGCACAGTAGATCGAAACTAGATCTCCGTCCTTCGGATCATCTAATAGTCTTGTGAAGTACGTAAGCGCTTTAGAATATTCACCAATGTCTATGAGAAGATCACCGAATACAAGCGTAGGACTCGATCGTTTCATTTCTTTCTTCTTTGATTCAGTGTATTCTCGAGCAACTTCTTCTACTTGATCAGTCTCGGGCATTCTGATTACGCAACAACTCGTGATCGGGTTCGATTGTCTGAATTACGAATGTTGCTCCGAGATCAAATAAAATTTCGTCCTCCGAAGCAAAATCGCTTAAAGCATCTATATCAGCAAAACATCAGATATTGTTGTAGCAGTAAGGGGATACCTCCCATATCCTGATCGGGATATATATCCCGATCAGGATATAGAAAAAAATTAATATCCCGATCGGGATATAAAACACAAAATTTCGTCGTAAAAACGATTAATGGAAGGATGACGACGTTATGGGGAAAAATTAGCGTGACCATTAGAAAGAGCTCAAAAAACTACATCGGACTCTGTTGTATTTGATTAAAAGTGCATCAAGCACCGAGCAACTATTTTTTCGAACAAAAACCATTAACAAATTTTAATCGAATTTATATCCCGATCAGGATATAAGACACGAACTTTCGTCGTAAAAACGATTAAGGGAAAAATGACAACGTTAACCTCACCAATGGAAAGAGCTCGAAAAACTACATCGGATTTTGTTTTTGAGATTTGGGATGATGAGTCACTGTTTGAGCGATGATGTGTGTTATTGTGCAAAACGAAATGATTAATTTTTTATTATTTGAAAAGTACGTAAAAATCGCAGCTAACTAAGATTATTTATAATTTTTGCGTAATTTTGCAGAAGATACCTATTTAACAAGAGAACTTAATAAAATTTTTGTTTTAATAAGAATAATAGAGTCACAGCAGTAATTTTCATTTTATTGAAATACATATAATTACATTAAAAACTAAATATTTCAATGTTTCGAGGTTTAAAGGTTCATTTGCTTAATTGACCGTTTTTTGTTTCAGCATCACCTTTTTTCTGGTTTTCTTCGATTAATATAGATTGATTAGAATAGTTTTGAACTTAAAAAGCTATCACATCTTGTAGAGCAAACAATTTTCTACAAACTGGTATACTTGTTCAATTTTTGCCAGCTCGTCTAATGTCGAATTAACGTTCAGAGCCGAGACACTTTTCGTTTTGTAGAGAAATGTTTAATCTAGTTAATTATCTAGTTGCAATTTTAGATTAGTTTGTAGCTTTATTGCAATAATTTTTCGAAAATGAGTGAAAAAAGGGGACCGTTAGTTGGATATATAAACAGTAAAAATATAACAACATAGAAATGAGGACATAAAATTCAATCGACATATATAGTACTAACTTTTTCCTTTTTTGTCACCCTTAAGAGGATTAGGAACGAATTTCGTACCCTCTGTTTGGCAAAATATTCAAAGTCGTATGGAACATATTAGTCTAAAATGATAACTGCACTGCCATCGCATTCTGTCAGTACATAAATTAGTTTATGCAAAAATGCATAAATTCCTTCTAAACATCCTTTTCAAAATATTGACACATTTGATTAGTGATTCAATACTTCAGAATCTTTTAATTCATAATTGAACCAATGAAATTCCTAGTGATAAAACTGAAAAAAATGCGCTGTGTATAAAGTAAAGAAGTTTCAAGATTGCCATTTATTGCACAGATATATGAAACAAAACATTTTCATTAAAAAGGCAAAATAAATAAACGCAATTAAAAGTAACTCAACAGTTACCGTCAGTAACGGGTAGCTCGATAATTACTAGTTATTTGAGAATCTAATGTTAAGTAGACATCCCTATCTTTTACACAGATATTTTCACTTTAACTACTGCAACAGATCAAAGAACACACTATATTTCCTTCTCAATAGGAGAAAGATAACCCTAGAGAACGTACTTGGTGCAAGTACTTGGTTACTTGCTAAGTACTTGTCAATGATCGAAAGACTTGCCTTATTGCTAAGAAGTACTTTCTGAAAGTACTTGACAGGTAAGGACAAGTACTTACAAGTAAATTTACTTCTTGAAAAAGGCAAGTACCGGCTTCATTACGCAGACGAAGTACTTGGTCCAAGTGCTTGGCCCCAAGTACGTTCTCTAGGGAAAAGAGTGAAAATGCGATCCTTGGTCATCTCAATAATAGTATCAAACTAAAAAGAAAATTATCGGAGCTGTCTTCTGTACATTTGTTGTCACTTAGATGAGAGAAGAAGGTACCGAATACAAGTCACACCAAAATAAAAATATCTGATCGTTTTAGATGAGACCCATTAATGTTTGTACATAAAATTCAAATGTTTTTCCTAACTCTAAAGTTGTACAATATATTGAATATTTTTGCCGAGTTTGTGTGACGTAATCAATTGCTTTTTGAAGTCGGATGTTCTCGTCAGCAGACAAAGTTACGTGTTCCAACGAAATCTGAAAGAAAAACGAAAACTTTACAAACGACAAGAGAGGAAGAGAGACATACAACTTACCATTTTTATCATATCCATATCAATAGATAACATGAATGGTTTCATCTTTTTACTATGATAAATGAAATCAATTACGATCACCAGCGTACAGATCAAATTGTTGATATCAGTTTGAATTTGTTTAGCTGAACAAAAGAAAAAGACAGATTACCTCGCTTTCCGTAGTTGAACA
The DNA here is from genome assembly GCA_905250885.1 of Didymodactylos carnosus. NCBI lineage: Eukaryota > Metazoa > Rotifera > Eurotatoria > Philodinida > Philodinidae > Didymodactylos > Didymodactylos carnosus. The sequence continues at coordinate 18,654 of CAJNOQ010002000.1, read as the reverse complement.
ACTAAGCTTAGAAAAAAAATTCAGACAGCAAGAAAGAGCATTAGTTTGCATGTTTCACAGGTCTCCTTCAAGATGAATGTTATCTAACAGTCTTGCATACTTTAGGAAGCGTATAGGAAGATGGAAAAAACTATTACCGTCCCAGGTACGGTTTTTCGTTATTGTCAGTACTGAACTGTTAGGGCGTATTTCTGAGTACGCTTATGAATTTCTGAATGACTTCACACGAGCCAGTACAACTGGTTTGTATATACATACGCAAAGAACTGAATCCAATTTCTGTATGCCTTTCTTGTAATTGTTTAAAATTAACATTTTGAAATAAATTTTGTAATTCGTTTGAAAACGAAAATGAACCATCCTATAATAAGACATAGACACATAAATGATATATATAATTCCAGAGTCGCAACTCTACTAGCGACTAGTCGCTCTAACAACTCACTTCATTTTGCATTTTGAATATTGCATCTATTAAAGAACTTGTCAATGCAGTCGTTTTCATGGCACAAAGAAGAGCAGTATTTTCACCATCTTTGAAAAAGAATAATAAAATACGGTCATCTTGAGATTCTGGGTGGGCTTACTTGAACTAGCAACACTTAAGGCTTTCATATCACATCGTCCATCGAGCTAGTAACAAAAGTAACAATACAGTAGTTTTTTTTTCTTAATCTTTGATAAACTTTTTACAATCTCTTACCATATAAGCAAGATAAGTTGAATCGTTAGAATATTTCATTGCTACAGAAAGAGAAAACAAAATTTCAGTGCTAAGGATCAGAACATCGCGATCAGCTCGCATTCACATGCGTCCGAAAAACGTTTGATTCGGAAGCGGCGAATGTACGAAATTTTGACTTGTATTTTGAAAGTTTCAAGATTGACCCTACTAGAACTCTCTCAACTCAAAAGTACGTACCTGGTACTTCAATATATGACTGTAAATACTGTTCAATTGCACTCTCCGGTAAACGAACTGAAGACAAAAAAGGAAAGAAATTACCTGTGGAAAAATTTTGCTCAGTAAACAACCTACTTTTATCACTTGATACTGTGATCGACCTTGTTTCACCATTGTGAATATCAGCTATTAGTGTTAATGCAACATGATCACTGAAATAAATTGTGATTGTTATCTGTAATGGCTGGAGTGATCTGTTTAACTGTAGATTCTCGAGGAGTAACTCAGCAACAAATATCTTAATAATAATCAACTATTCGAAACATGTGCCACTTAAAAGATGAGAACATTTCCAACCCTTTTCTGCGAGAATGGTATAGAAATCAAATTTCGACCTCGAAGGTAAACTGATGCTATCTGAGTTTTTCGTGAAACTCCATTATTTCTTAATTTTTGAAGACAAACAGCGGAAGTCTTAGTTTACTACTATAGGACTTCCTTATACAATCGCTATGTTATCCAGCCGTCCGCTGCTGTGAACTTTCCTTTAGCTTCAGCTCCTTATTAGTGTGGATTTAGCTTCCCAGAGGGAGAAGAAGTACTAAATGGCAAAGAGGCTAGGCTGCGCAGCTAGGAGGGTAAGAACAATGAAGAACAGCTTGCAAAAGTCACCCAAAACAAACGCTTTTCTGGGGCAGAATAAACTCCAAACGTACATTGTCTTTTGTAAAACGGCTTTCTCCTTGATACAACTTAATTGAAACTGTCTGTTGATATCGATGAGCATTCGTAAATATTCCAAACTTTTGTTGTCCTGTTGGAACATGCGTGTTTTTATCAAATAATATCAACATCAGACCGTCATAAATTTCTACACCTAAACTTAACGGCAGTACCTAAAAAGCCGTTAAAAAAATATTAGCAATGATAGAACACTGTGTGTGATGCGTACTTCTGCTTTCTTTGATTCAATTCGAGAGTGAGGACGCCAAGGTCTTAAACTTGATGTACCAATGCATGGATGTGTATCGTCTTCATCATCCAATACTTCAATCTGTTTCCATTTAGCATAATCAATTACTAACCCCAATTCTGGTTGCTGGACTTTCCTATTTGAATCTTTTAATGGTTGCGGTTGACATTCGGGTGGTAGCTGTGGTATAGGACGAGCCATTGTTGGCACACAAGTCATATTTTGTTGAACTAAATATGGAACGGATTGGATTCTTTCTTTATAAAAAGAATGATAATTTTTCAGTTGTGGTATCGCTTCCACGGAGGGAACGGTTTTTATAACACGTTGACTGCTGTAACGAGCTGTCCATGGGGTTTGATTTTGTGGACGTTGCGTTCGTTGTAGAGGTTTGGATGATATTTCAGCAGCCCCAATCAGATGTTGATGCGAAGAATACGTCATGTTTTTTGACGTTAATTCATTGGAATAAGACTTTGGCGGCGGTGGTGGTGGTGGTGGTGCTGGTAGTGCTGCTCTTGTTGGTGAACCTGATAACTGCACTGATGATGTGGAATATGGAATCGCGACAGCGGGACAAGTCGATGGGATATTCATTGAATGGTGGATTTCTGGTTCTGATGGAATAACTAATGTCCGCACATGTTGGCGCCGTTGTGGTTTGAGTTTCAAAGATGCACTAGTTAGTAGACTATCGTGCTGTATCGATGACATGGGCGATTTCTAGAAAGAAGGACAGGTGTTTATTTTGTCAAGGATAACCAAGGAGAGTTTATCAGTGCAGTTCTGGTTTGCAACTGACGAATCCTCATTCGACAGAACACCACAGGAAAGCGAACTCCACGTTTATTAAATATTCTAGACTGTCCAACTTAAAATCGAGGAAAAGACAATTCTAGTTAGTGCTTTTTATAATGTCCCGATTGAGACTGTTTGGAAAGAAATTACAGCTCAATAAAGCTCTACGCAGACTTCATCAACTGGTAAACGCCGCTGTCTCCACCTTACGTGCCCTCTTCTGCGGCCGAAATACTTTCGCTGTTTACCTCGACAGCTGTAGTTGCCATTTCTTGCACTGTTGTTTTTTGTAATTCTAAAGTATCATTCTGTAATTGTTCTGTCAGTGATTTTTCTTTCTCCACACAATAACTATACGGCATCTTGAAGTAAAAGTCACTGGAATAATTAAGTTTATTCAAATCATCAGTATCCTTCTTCTCAACATCATTAACAGAATAAGAGTATACCCTTCTATCCGAATCGCCCTCGTCATCTTCAACACTATCACTACAAAACAGATAACAAAACATGCGCGTGATAAATGTACTCAAAAAAGCAAGAAGAAATTTACTGTATCGGTGTATCAAAGATCATGAATGCAGCGTCGTGATCCATATTAGAACTTTCTTTTCTTTCTTCAACAGCATAAGTATCATTCTGCACTTGCGATAATTGCGCCATAGTTAGGGTGAGAGATTCTAAAAATCGAAGAAAGAAGAGGCGCTGAAATTTTGAATTTTCTTAACCTTCCAAAGAGAGAATATGTGGCTTCCCTCTCCACGGGATCCTCCTGTCAAGGTCTTAGTCATCAATACAAACAAATTGCACACCTGTTAGTTCCTGTTCCTGAACAAAATCTCTTAAAGATTGCATAACTAAAGTTGAGTCTTTATAAGAATCTTCACTTAATGTATCTAATTCACTAATAGCATTTTCAAATGCTTTCAAAGCTAGATTTTTAGCTTGTTCTGGTTCATTTAAATTTTCACGGAAATATTTCGCTTTTTCTAATTGCGATCGTAAATATTCTGGATGTGTCGGACCATAACAAGTAGGTCCACGCTCATCTTCAGGATCAGCACTACAACAAAAAATATGAAATGAATCGACCTTGTTGTAAGAATTTAAAACGGCCGGCAGCATTTTTTGAGGAGCAAAGTATAAAATTTAAGAACTGACGCTAGTAAGTTGCATTTACCAACAATTATTTTGCAGAGCATTTTTGTTTGAACTAGAGCAGCGTAGCGCTTGTTCTTTTATTGTTGATGAAACGGTTCAAGCCACCACTTCTGAGATTTGATGATCTGCTGCAATGAAAGGCTACTATTCAAGCCTGGGTCTTCGATGTCATTGTGCTTTCTAAGCAGCATCGGACTCAGCGTTTAACTTCTATGTCAAAGTTCCTTTAGTTTTTCATATGTCAATACTAGCTCTTTTTTTACTTAAGTTATAACGTAAAAACAGACCTTTTTTGGGCTGATGGTATCCCATGAGTGGTTATAAACAATGATGATGTCTCAGACGTAGACACCAGACACGACGTCGCATTAGCCAAATGAATCAAACTTTGCAATCCGTTTTCCATCGACTTTTGATCACACACTCTGAAACGTGTTTCTAGAGAATTACAGTTTGAATTAATAATGAGAAGTAACTGTAGATCATCATGCATCAACTGACCTAATTCTCTTGTTGTTATTGTATAGTCGTTTTCAGACAAGGATGCTACTTCCAATTTTTCCATTGCTTCGCCGGTTACTAAAAAAGACAAAGAGATTGCTAAAAATTTCAATAAAACACCTGTCAGTATATTCTAAAAGAATACTGTCGGAATCAAACCGCTTAATACGTCCAGCTAAAAGCTGCAATGGGAGTATTCTAGCAGTGGCGAGAAAGAGTCAGCGACTGATCCAAACTGGGTGCGTAATATACTAACCATAGAGAGAAGGAAATGTTCCGAGAACTAACGAGGATATGATGGGCAAATTTATAAAAAAACACTGCGGATTCACATCCTTGTGCCTTTGAGAGTATGCGAAAGATTTAATACTAACTGTCTGGAAACATGTCATTAAGTTTTCTCCATTGTAATTTTAAATTTAATTGTTCATCTACAGTTCCAATTCCTGCGCTTAATTCATTTTCAATGTCAGCTTGCATTTGTTTCACTAAACTTTGTGCTTGTTCGTTATTTTTCAGTGAATATCTGTAGGTATCAACGAGGGCTAACATTGTATTGAATTTCTCATTTTGTTGTTGGGCGTATGGTAGCTGTTTACATAACAAGAGTAATTCATTGCATAGTTTTTCTTTCCGAATAATCGGGGAAGAATCAATTGCCTCTTTTATGCTTAATATTTGTCGTTGAATTGTGATCGACTAGAAAAGAACCACAAAAAACTATCAGGTAACGACACGAAGAGAAGTCTTTTCCGATGCTTTTAAATAAAAAACCGGCGATGTTTAAACAATGTAGATAAGGCACTCACTCTTGACTCGTCTCCATCCCAGTATAGATACGGTAAAAGATCAACATCATTTTCGTACATAATATCCAGTGGATGAATTCTTAAAAGAATAAATGAAGAAAAAGTATAGTAAGATCTTTATTGAAAATTTTCAAAAATTCTCGTAAAATTACCAGTTCTACTCATATTTGTTAATTCATTGATCATTTTTTGTTTCAAAAATGTCAATTTAAGTTTCTTTTACTCCCAATTTTACATGGGAAATCAGAATAAACAATTTTAGAATTTTAAAAATAAAGTAAAATGGAACAATATAAAGCTTATTTTAGAAAATTTCATTAAACTTGACTGCATTCATAAATTTCAATACTTTTAAGTTTTTGTGTACATATGAGAACTTTGAAAAAATTAAGTTAACATTGAAAAGTAACGCAATGAACTCTATCTAGTCATGCCAAAAGAAAAGGCGCGAAAGATTTTGCTACTGTTTCCAGTTGCCGGCACTTTACCAAAACAAAATTCGAAAAGCACTCATCAAGTACGATTTCTTGTAAATTCAATAGAACTCTACTTTCTGCCTTAGCGAGTTTGCTAACACGTAATGATTTTCGCCAGTGTACCCAGTTGCAAAAGTTTCTTCAGTAGCGTCCGAGTGTTCTTTGGCCGTTTTGATTTTTGCTTCTAATAAAACAGCCCAGAAGCTTAGCTTTTTCTTTTAACAAATCTTCTTACATCAAAGAATCTTTCTCTTCACTTGAGAAAGTCTATTACAACAGCCTTACCTTTTTCTGTTTGATGTTCAGTTACATTATTTCGCTCTTCAATCCCCACAAAACTTGTAAACGGACTAACAACTGAATATTTACAACTTAAATCGATTATATGCTGTTTATATTGAGATTTTACTAACTAATGGAAAAGGAAGAGGGTTATTTGATATGATATGGCAATATTATTATTATAAGAAAAAAATTGAAAACTTACTTCATTTTCAGTATCATTTATATACAACAGCCCGTTTTCCCAATCATCAATTATAGCCCGAGCGGTTAAACAATGAAGAATTTTTCCTGTCGTTTCAGTCATTTTACTCGAGAAAACAGTTGTGCTTAATTCATAACCATTTACATTGGCTTTTAAAGTTGCCTAAAACAAAAATTAACTAAAAACGTTCTAGTTCCCATCGATCCGACCCCTCCCCCCCTGTCATTATCTCCTTACTTTGTAACAATCATTAATGAAACCATAGATAGTTAAACGTTGCCCGTTAAATAAGGAATGAATATGTTGTGGTGCTTGCTGAAATGGTAACATGTTATTATTTTCATCTTCATTATGCCAGTCGATAACAATATCATTAACACACGGTTGACGAGTATTTTCCAAAATATGCAGTACCTACAAACAGAACAGATCAATCTTGAACAAAAAGCAGTGGAAAAGAGCGACATCGCACCGTTAAATCCGTAATGAGATTATGGGATCGTAACGCAGGAAAATATACCCGACAAAAAAACCGTATTCACTGAAAAATAATAAAAATAATACCTGGTCCTTGTCATTTCGAGAGTTTTAAAAATATTACTAGTGACTTCTAGAACGAAACAGCTGTAAGACATTCCATAGAACTAGATTTTCCCAAATTTCTAAAACGGACAAAGCACAGACAAACAATACTAACACTACTTCCACATCTCTCAAGGCTGCCCAGATTTCTACCTAGAGCATCGTTAGCTCAAAACTGGATTACACATAATAGAAGTTGAGAGATTTTTGTTTCGTTTGTCTTTCTTTTCCCAAATCAATCGTCATGAGGGCCGTGAGAATGCAATCAATGCTAAAAAGCAGAGCAGCGGATACGTAGAGTTGTGCGAACAACATGATCAGTGATACAAAAGCCTGTCAGAGACTAACGTTACAAGCTCACCTTGCTGCAGAATGTTACTCGCTTCTACTTACTTTTGTTTTCCATTTCGATCGATAATTACTATCAAACACTGTTGCGATTCCACCGCCACTTGTCGAATTTATCAGCTGTTTTAAATTATGTTTATTAGGTGTTTCACCAACTGAACATGTAAAAAATCGATCCTTTTTCATTTGATGACATTTTAATAGGGAAACAATGGCTTTCATATCATTTAGATGACCATCGGAAATCAAAACAAAATTTCTTATTTGATCATATGATGGCAACAGCGAATAATGTCGTAAAACCGAAAACAGATCAGTGTTTCCACGATGCACGAGTGAATGAAGAATAAAATGTTTTGCTTTATCTATGTTTTCTCTAGTCGAGGGAATAGATATTGGGAAACATTCATCATTATCTGACCCGAATGTAATAACGTTGAAGACAGTATTCGAATTATTTTCACTCGTCATATTTGATAAAAACATATGTGCCAATTGTTTTGTTTGTTTCATGGTCTGTCCGTCCATGGAATTCGATACATCGATTAAATAGATGAGTTCGACGGGACTCTGAGACTCAGAATCAAATTGTGGATAATATGTTAACATACAAACTTTTGATTTTGAGTCCGAAGGATGCGTTTCAACTAACATTCTCGGTTGGTGAATAGTTTTCAGCGATATCGCTAAAATGAAATCTTTAGTCAAAACTTGATCAACCAATTGAATCATAGCTTGGCAATCAGTGATTTTTCGACGAAGACGATGTGTAGGGGAATATAGCTTTTGGATATCGTATGGCATTTGCACGAAGGCTTGTAGACTGAATTCGATCTGTCCCGAATGAGTCGTAGATGTCAGTCCAACGAATGGTAACACCGTCTAAAACGAAACGAATGCCAAAGCACCATTAGCAAAGTTCTCGAAAAGTGAAAACGCTCGGTAAAAAGGATCATAGTAGGTAAGGTACTGTAGACTTTGTGGCAAATACCGATATTTATAGGAAAGTAATCGTGTGGTGTTGATCAGAAAAGATAGTATACGTAACAAATTGTATTTCCTCGTGATAATAATGCCTAACAAAACATTCAACAGTGGTGAAATAGTAGTAAAACATTACAACGTTAAAGTCACAAAGCTGCAGTCCGGATTCTAAATGCTTAAAGCTATACTTTGTAATGAGTATTAAGTGGCAACTTTCACTAAATTTATCGAAGTCAAAAGCGTATTTTATTGAACTAACGTTTGGTTATTAGAAAACGACACTGTTCAGAAAGAGTTTGAGATAGAAATTAAGAAAAAAAATAGTTTTCAACACTTTACAAAGTACATTGTCGTGAATTCGTTTCATACTTACTTGATTTTGTTCTTCAACAGATATTTTTGATTGCCAAGCAGCAACTTTTGCAGGCAAACGGAAAACGATATCATCATTTTCAATTGATAATTCGACTACGTACGTGATTTTAATCAAACATTCGCAATTCGGAGGAAGATTTCCAACGGAAACGCTAAATACTTCCTATAAAACAAAAGAAAAGGAAAGCAATCCTTATAACTAGTGTTAACTATCTGTTTCATCTCTTCATGATGTATTTGCAAATGATAAAAAGACGCTCATTTCGTGCACTTTTCGACGTATTCGTTAAGTATTAGCAGTTAGTTACTGAGATATTCACACAGCAATATCTATCCCATAGATAAACTAGTGAATCATAGAAAAAAGGAAAGCCCGAAACTTTCATCCAATGAATTTGTGTCCTTTAAGATTGAAAAAACACAGAAGCTTTGTTGATGATCTAACGTCATCACATTAGTACATACTGGTTGTTCCTGATCCAACAGATAAGCGCCATGACCTTGCTCGACTGCTTCTCGATATTCTCGTTTAGCTTGATGTTTTTCTTTGACGACTCCCACAACGACTTTATTATTTATATGTGCTTCAAAACCGCAAATAGCTGAATGCTCATCCAACGGAAAAACATATTTTGCTTCAATCGGCTGTATGTTATTATTATGATAAAGTTGATATAATATAACCTAAAACAGTAAAAGAACAGAATAATGCAATATAGACAGATAAATAGACGATAAGGAAACAGTTGCGTGTATTTAGTTTACTAAATAAAGTGCATGCCGCATTCCCAAGTCTTATCCATATTTTTGTTTGGAAGTTCTAAAAGAAATGCGGTCATGACGCTGAAAATTCTCGTGCGCCCAGATCGCTAAAAAACACTAGCTTACAGAGTGTCAAGCTGAACGGTATCAAAAACGAATCAGGAGGACTAAAACTGATTAAACGAAAAGTTTACAGAAATCTTTTAGATCTAACTTGAAAAGCTCGCTCGGAATTTTGAGCCCATTTCAGAGAAAACACACAATTAGCACCCTCTGTATAAATTTCTCGAAACGATCGGAAGAATCCGACGGTTGTTTCAAATAGGAAGCTAAACAATCAAGTTAAAATTTCTATAAACTATTTATCCAATCAATTCCAGTGGTCAAAATTCGTCTTTTAACCCAGATAGTTAGACCATATCCTAACTATTTAATATAACAGAAGACCATCTGATGGAAAACTATCACTTCTATTTACACTGATTTTGCAAGACAGATCACTTTCTACCTTGTAACACAGAGAAAAACTCTCTGAAGTGTTCTAATATTTTAATGACTCATAAGTCCGCCTAACGATTAGGTATGCAACCGTTTTGGTTAACCGATGACAGAACCGATAACCTTTAAATCGTCGCTATAACCATTCTTTTTATTGTAACAACAATTCTTTTGCTCTGGCCATGTGACACATGGCTCATAGAAAAGCTTTTTTTTAAAAGTTAATCTAAACTTTTTTGTTTTTCAACAAATCGAGCTGGCTAATTGCATGTTGATTGAAGTTGAACAAATGTGACAATAATAATAACAAATGTTTGACGTTTTCTTGATCTCATTGCAATCATCCGGTCGTTTTTTGTACTCAACGTTTTTCATAAAAATTTAAGGAAAAAAGTTATTTTATAATAAATGAAATTTTTCAAAAAATAAAGGTGTCTTCAAAATAACTTTTTTCCCTAGATTTCCATGAAAAGTGTTGGATCCAAAGTACACCCATTGGAACTTTTAAATACTTTCGAATTAATGCAAACTAATTTCGAGATTTAAAGGAATTTGAACAAATTTAAAAGGAAAGTCGTTCACATTAATTTAATTAAAAATTAGCTAAAACCAGCTAAAATCAGTTACAATTAATGTGCATCAATTTAAAAATACTGAAATTCATTTTAATTAATTTTTTCGTGAAAAAATTAATTTCCCTTGTGAGCGCATTACACAAAGTCTCATATTAAATTAAGTGACACGAAATTTGAGCTTCGAATTAGTGTACATTAATTCGAAAACTCTACACTAATTTGAAAGTCAAATTAATCTGAGCTAATGTTTTTCCAAATTCCTTTAACTCAATTTAGTAATAAACGATTTGCACTAATCCGAAAAAAGTTAATTCAAAACAATTTTCACTTTAAGATTAATCTAAATTAATTTTTGTAGACTTATCGTTGTTAACCTCCTATTAAATTAATTTAAACGAATTTCTGATTTTAGAGTGGTTTAAATTGATTTTGAAAAGCATTAATTTACAATAATTTTAAATTAAAAATTCGTTGGAACTAATTTAGATTTTAAACCAATTTAAATCAATTTACGTGGGAATTAGTTTACATTAATTTTCGGTTAAAAATTAATTTAAACTGATTTGAGACTAAGTTAGTTCAAATAGTTGATGAATATTTCAATATTTTTTTTAAATGCTCAATATTAATTAAAACTAATTTATATTAACAAAATTATTACAAATCTATTACAAAAACATTTATTTAAATGAACGTGAGCAATCGAAGTTAGTTCACATCAATTTGAGAGGTTAAAATTATTTCAAACTCATTCAAAATAAATTAGTCTAAATGAATTTGGGAGTAGAAATTAGTTTGAAGCAATTTAAAGTACAAAATTTTAACTGCGAAACTGATGTAAACGAATTTAAATTAATTTGGCCTCTTAAATTGATGTGAAAAAATTTTTCATCTTTTTTTGGGTCAGAAATTACTATCCATTTCATAGAACAATGCAGTTGGTTGCAACTTGAATAACTTCTCAACGGAAGTAGCTAGAGACGTGTGGTTTGCGCTGTTAGAAGCTTCTGGTGCCAGGGAAGGCCAAAAACCAAAACCTCTAAAAATCGGTTTTCTTGGCCCGAAACCTACCTTAAAACTTCTCATATTGTGTTCCCGTGCAGCCCATGTTGTAGAGCATGTCAAACTACCCTTGTGTACCAATTTTGAGCATCACACGACTTCAAGAGCGAAAATTCGAAGTTTGTACGTTCATTTTAGTGCATATGATCATAGCCTATGAGACATTTATCGAAAACTTCAAATTTTCGTTCTCGAAGTCGTGTGATGCTCAAAATTGGTACACAAAGGTAGCTCGACATGCTCTACAACATCGGCTGCACGAGAACACAATATGAGAAGTTTTAAGATAGGTTTCGGGCCAAAAAAACCGATTTTTAGAGGTTTTGGTTTTTGACCTTCCCTGGCCAGACTTGAAATCTAATAAATTTTCTGATAGTGTAGGGTTGTAGAGAAATGTTTGCTCTATCAAACTCATGTCATACGACAACTCCATGCTATAAGAACTTGATTTCTTGATTGAACAACAGACGTTCCTTTCTACTGTTATAAATGTATTTTCAAGAATCTGTGCAAGTAAAAAGATGTTCAGTTATCGATTATGATCGGTTTCGGATAACCGATTAAAAACCGAAATCGGTAAGGATATCATGCACACGCAGAGAAAGCATGAGAAAAAAAATTAAGCTTACTTCACCAGTAACATCGACTAATCTTGCTCTTAAGTGCATTTGCTTTAATGGTAATCGTTGACCAGTTCTGGACGAGATTAGACCATAATCTTGTTCAGCAATTTCTATCTTTTCATCTTTAAACAATTCTAGCGCTATAGGTAAAAATGAGAACACTTCAAACACAATATAGCAGGAAATAATAGAACATTGAACCTGCATACTCTCAGTCATCGGTATTTCTCGATTGATTGTTGTTTGATCTTTTACGACAGGCACTTTTATCGGATTGTCGGGTATCACATCGTGCGGTTTCCATGAAACTTCAACCAAATATTGCAGACGCTGTTGATCGAGATCATAAATTGCATATTCGTTATCCTAGACGAGACAGTTCAGGCTTCATAGTGCATTTTAAAGTAAAATAATTCTTAGAAATACTTCAAATGTTGATTGATTTTCTTTTGTCATTCTAACACCATGAACACTATTGAAATTCTTTGGTGGTTGTAATAAATCTGACGAATGTGAATAACAGTTGGCACTATCTCCGAGAGCCACATTACAGATACAAAGTAATCGTTTACCGTTTTGGTTACTCTTAGTTGTGTATTTCAGTGATGTACTAAAAATAATTAAACAAGAAATAACGGTCAAGATTACATAAGTGTGCATTGCTCATATCAATATTCTAAAATTTATTAGTTTAAAAAGTGCGCAGCTTCTCACTGCTTCAAAAATGACCTACGATGACGGAAAAAAATGTCGATAGATTTTTAGCGACGCAGAAAATGACTTAATATGGTATTTGCTTATATGCAACAACACTTTCCTGCTGTGCTTCTCTGCAATCTTTACGCTCCTTTTCTTTTCTTTGGTAACTGACAAAGTGCATCAGCACCAAAATTTCGATGTATTACATGCAAAAAATATCTGTTTTCTAAAACTCTTTCGTCGTATCAAAAAGCATCTTACGTCACTGAATCTGAAAAATAAAGACCATAGCCCAAATGCCCGATGTCGCTTCTCGTTCCGCCCAGTTCATTAACAATTATCTTTGGCATTAATAAACCTCTATGAAAAAAAAATTAAGTTATGATTTTGTACTACAGACAAGAAAAGATGGTATACCTTGATAAAATCCCAAGAAAATTACTGTATTTTGAACCGTGAAATAGTTGACGTTGATTATGTAGTGCTGTTTTAAAGTTAATCGATTCTGTTTGTCGTATCACTTCAAAGATATTGTGAATAATTACTTGTTCATTTCTGTAAATGTAGGAAAGATTCATCAATTTCGTTTGATGTTGAAGTGTGAAACGTTCACAACGCCATTGACATCAAAACTCTACAACATGTACTTAGAGAGGGAAATACATACGGCTCTGTCGATGAAGAACAAATCATATCACATATTGTCTTAAATTCTAATGAAGCGTTATTTAGTGTATTTATGTAACATTTCATTGAACGATATTTTGCTTCAATAGAAGCTTTAACATTCCAGTCGGTCATTTCATTGATCGTTAACATGTCACGAAGCATCTATACACAAACGAATGTTTCAAATAACCACACCACAGACCGTACAAGAGCAACAACGTACTTGACATAAATCCATTTTTTCGCGTAATATTCGACGATTATTTAAATCACTTTTGAAATTTGAGTTGTGTGGTATAAGTGAATAGAATTTTGTAGTCAAATCGGATGATCCGTCGCTGGCGTTGTTTTCTAATAAACCTTTTTGTTCTAATAAAACAGCTTCTGCTTCGATGATCTAAATAAAGAGAAGTAACAAGATGTACGAAGTTTTAGGAATAACAATTTGATAGACTGAGCACATGTGCAAACAATCCAAACAGAAAAAGAAAAGTAAAGAAAAACTAAACTGAACACCAGTTTCATCGCACGCTCAACAACAGTAGAAATGCGCCTGGTAAAATGTTACTACTAAAAAGAAAAGAAAAAAGCCGTTGTTTTTGTTATACATACGAGGTTTGAAGAGGTTTAAGTATTGTACTGGAATTAAATTAAAAACCCACTTCGAGAACTTCTTCCTGAGCGGCATTTTCCTAGAAATTCTGATGGAAAAAGGTCAGCTTGTGAGAGAAAATCAAGTACCATGTTTCAACGGCGAGAAACTTAACAAACAAGAAAAGGATCCGTGAGTCAGTTATGAGAAAGCCTTGGAACAAAAAGAAGCAATTGCGAAACACGCTGACTTAAAGTTTGACTCGATTCTGACTTTAAGAAACTTTTTCTTATGAAAAAAACGTTCTGAATGCAGTTCTGCGAAATGCTCTTCTGTGTAGGCTTATGTGTTGAAAACAAAACTCAAATTTGTTTCCTATTTTCTGTTCAGCCTTGAATATGCATACTTTTTTCAATGTTATTGTTTCCGGTTGAACATTGAGCATTTGTTTAAGATCACCCATTGATTCTAGCCAGACTGATTCTATCAACTGACAAATGTCGTCATCAATAACTTGTGTATCGATTCTATGACACCATAACACCTGAAAAAGACACAAATATAGAGGTGTAAACGGTACCTTTGCGTTAAAAGTCTACCAAAATAAAATCTGTTGTTTTCCTTTTTTTTCTTGAAAGATTTACATATGGTTAGGTTTTCCGCTAGTTCGGAGTGCCTCTCTCTACCTCGACTACCTACTCGAAGAAGTAGTTTTGAACCGATAGTGTTTGGTAACATGTCTTTCATTTTCGTAACACGAGGCATTGTGGCAATGCGATCATAATAGAAGGCAAACAATTGCAGTTGTTCATTTACGTCATTACTGTACATATACTGAATGATTGTTGGATTTCCCCTCTACACAAAAAAAAGATATTACCAAATGAACAAATATGTACTTCGTTTTCTTACTCGCTCTTCTGCGATTGTTTGTTTTTCATAATAAAATCTCATTCGATATTCTCTTTCACTAGTTTGACTCAAAACTTGAATTTCAAGAACAAAATAAACAAACGAATGTTCATTCATTTCCTAAACACAATACGACAGTGCTACTCCTCATCCTGTCATCAAAAGCCAAGTTTTCTTACCCGAAATATTGCCCATTTCGCAATTTCAGCATTTATTTCATCAAACCTTGGCAAACTTATATCATCATGATTCCAAATTTTTATTTTACTAATATCGAATCGTCTGGTCTTTTTAGAAGCAGTATTTGGAGATTTTTTTGTGCTACCTGAGTAAAAATTCATAAACTTGCAGAAATAGAAGAAAAAGACGGTGACGTTTGATTCGTACTAAAAAAATAACAGGGCTTTCTTATCTGTTTTTACAGGACCTTCGTAACACTATTAATCGGATCATATCCTCTCTATGAAATAGTCAGTCACTAAGATCACTAACAGGGCCTACGTAACGATAATGCAAGGGATTAATGCCTAGTAGATGCTCTATGTACTGAGACATTAATCCCTTTGCATTATTTTTACGAAAGCCCTGCTTTTTTTTAATTTATGTCTTTTTAACGTGTTACGAAAGCCTTACTTTTTACCGGGCTTTCGTGATCCTAGAGGATTGGATGAAACCTGATCAAAAAGACAAGTGCATTTCAACCAGAGGATAGAAGCTTTTCAGTTTAGGGTAAAATAACCTAAATAGGAACCTCATTACAACCTGCTACCGCCAGTTCGTTTGAACAGTGCTTCTGAAGCTATAAATCAACATTTTTGCTCGGTGAGAAAAAGTCTTGTCGAACTTTTTATTAGCATATAGTACCGAGCATAAGACCGTTGTTAATTCTCTCTTTCTTCGTTACCTTCAATCTGTACTTTTCCATACTTAAAATTTTCATTGTTTTGAGCCGTTAAAACCAAGTATACGTTCGGATCGATTGTTTTTTCGGGATGACGCCAACATTCGTAAATATATTCAGCATTTAACAAAGGTATTCCCAGTTGCCTTGCTCGTCGAACTTTATACGTTTCTTGTACATCTCGATTAACCAACACGTAATCGGTCTAAACACAGCCACTATTACAGAATCTTATATATAAACTATCTTAAAACAGGGGGAGCTCTGCTTACACTGGCTGTTAAGATAAATGAAAGCTTGGCATTTTGTTCCCGTAGATATTTGATTAACGACTTTTTTTCTTTAAATCCAATGTTATCATTGAGATTGAGAACGAAGATCAAACCATCTAATGATGACTTTTTCATTTCTGTTTCAAAAAAAGTGTTGATCTAAAATAAAAAGCAATTGGAATAACGTTTGCACAACTTCGATCAATCTATGCATTCCTTCCGTAGGATACAGCTCTTCAGCAAAACATTGTGAGGGGGCTGATCGATACTGATGCTGATCGATACTTCAGTCGACTTTTTCCTATGCATAAAAATTCGTTATTTCTTCTACAAAGTCACCAAAATTACTATCATGTAATCAATACATACTCATCGCACTGGTTTGTTCTCTTTTATTCTTACAACGGCTTTATTATACTCAATGTGCAACCAAATGGTGCTTTTTTCATATTCTGTTTATTTATTTCAGAATGAGCAACTCTTTTTCTTTCTTTTTCTTTCTGTGAGTAATTTTTATTTGCAGCACTTTGTGACCACCAATTAGAACAATATTATCTGCATATGTAAACTGTACCATTCTCAACAAGGAGTTGTTTTTTAATCTGTTTCTCGTCTGCATGTATGTCGGATTTGAGATTGGAATCTGGAGGAATTCGCCTAGATGAGAATAGAATTCTAATTTCAACTGATTGAGATTGGAATTCTAACTTCAACTAGTTGTGATACGAATGCTGCCTAACTAAATTAGTTGAAGTTAGAATTCTAAACCAAACTGGATGAGATCAGAATTCCAATGTAAACTGACAAACTGGACTAGTTGAGTTCAGAATTTAAATTTATGCTAAGAAATTGCATAGGAAAGGGAGAAGGAAAAATGTGACGTGCAGACAAAAAGAAAGTGAAAGATTTTTCTTCTAGTGGTATAGAAACTGTACAGTACAGTATCAATTTTCTTTTGCATAAAGCATATCGTGTCACATCACAGTCCTTTTTAATTCAAGAAAAACTATTTTTCCAATAACGAAAAAAATGACATTTGCAGATGGAATCGGCGTTTTGTCAGCGCAGTTGATCACATCTGAATTTGGTAAGTCCATCAGGAGGCACAAATGCATGTCATCACTGACTTATTATTATAAAAGTATTGCATTTTGCAAAATAAATTGAATCAGAAAAAGACTGTGATGTGACACGATATGCTCTATGCAAAAGAAAATTGATACTGTATTCTATTCTCACCTAGGCGAATTCCAAATTCCTCTAGATTCCAATCTCAACTCCGACATATACATAGCAATAGATGTGTTTTAAAAACTGTTGTTTACAGCAGAGTACGATCAATAAGACGAACGTTCTTACAAAAACTCGACTCATACGAAATACGAGCTCCCTTGATTGTACAGATATATGTTCATAAACCTCTGTAGTTTGACTGACACGCTGCACGCTTTTTCTATCGATAAAGTCGTTTTTATTATTCTTTCTTACGTCTTACGGAATACCCGAAACGTAATCGCCTATACGGCGTGGCCAGCTCCCCTAACAGAATTTCGTACCATTTTTTATCATTTTGTTTTGCCTATAATTACTAAACTGACCGCCGTACACTATTGGTGGACAGCTTAAGTTGAAGAGAAAAGTATAGTTAACATTTTAAAACGTTTTTCAGCGTTACAACATGTATCATTACGAAGCTGTAACCTAAACATTAGACACTAGTTTTGCAAAAAATTAAATTCGAAAAAACTAAAAACTAGTGTCTAATGTTTAGGTTACAGCTTCGTAACGATACATGTTGTAACGCTGAAAAACGTTTTAAAATCTTAATTATACTTTTCTCTTCAACTTAAGCTGTCCCGCTATACTCTATGGCAGTCAGTTTAGGAATTGTAGACAAAATAGAACGCTGAAAAACCGTTATGGCAGCAGAGTTAGCTGGCCACGCCGTATACGTGTTTTATTTCTCACCGCTATATTATTCTAATATTTTTTCTCTTTTCTCACCTTGCTCACTTTCATTCAATGACGTGTTTCTTACCTATGCGTTGTATAAGATCAGAAAGAAAAATCTGTTTTGACACGAGTCGTTTTCGTGGAGATAAAAATTTTCTTTCTTTCGTCTTTCTTGCCCAATATTATTAACATAAAAAGTTCTGCTGCTGTCAATTTTTGTTGATAAGAAAAGGACGCATAAAAACTACTTTTATGCAGTTGCTTCATGCAGCAGACATGTAGGAGTACCAGTACTCGAAGTGCTGATCGCATGATCTTGAAAGTTTATTTCTGTCCAAGAAAACATCTGTTAACAAAGGAAAGCACAAAAAAACCGAAGGCTTGTAAATACAGTGCCACCACGCGGAAAAGAGAACAACCGCGTGAAGAGAGTATAGAAGAAAAAAACAACCACAAAAAACAACACACTTATATGGATAGGTGAGCGTGTAATGTTCGTTTGAAAGTATCAGTATTGGTATGGATCGGTACTGGTTATTTAATTGCAGAAAGAATCTTTCACTGTTATATTTTGACATGCCTGCATTAAGCAAGCCGCATTATCAAATATATTCACGTTATCATAGTTCTTCTTCTCGAAGCAAATGGATGATTATATGAATTCGACAACAGTCATAAAAAATGTCTTCATCTCGTGTGCCGTTAGACTTTCTATTCTATGGTGTGATATAATTTATT
>CAJNOQ010001999.1:0-27018 GCA_905250885.1 Didymodactylos carnosus | reverse complement strand
TTCATGCGGATAAAAGCAAATTTTCCACCGCTAAATTACTATCTCCACCGACGTAGTTATACGGATTCACCTAAATGTAATTGCGGAAATAATAGGGAGGATATCCAGCATTATTTTTTGCACTGTTTCCTATATGATACTCAACGACAAGATCTTTCACTGAAACTTTCTTTTATGCCTGCATTCTCAGTTGACACCTTGTTACTGAATGGCTTAAACTTCGATCATGATATTTTAACATGTATACTGAATGCAGTCCTCTTGTATATTCAGCAAACGAACAGATTTGAATAACTGCAGACATAGTAGTTTTGAATTTCCAATTTTATGATATTCATCCTTTCCTTGTCGTCTGGCCTGACTTCTTAGTTTTTTATATTGTTACTCTTTTTTTCTTATCCATAATTCCCTTCTGTGAGCACCTACCGACAACATCTTTATTATTGTTAGGTCCATAATGGTCTTTGACCGCTGACCTTTTCTTTATCAGAATCAATAAAGATATACATCAATTACTGAAAAGAATGAATAACGGGCTGTGTGAAAACACAGAGAGCGTTTTAATACGAGAGATGAGTTCGCTTTATTGGAAATTCGAATATTCTTAGGGATACAAAATGTCGATGGGTGCAATTTTCCTCAAGCCTCTAAGGGACGATGGAAGCTCCTGCTACGCCAATGTGATAGTGTGTTTTACTTTTTACCTGTTCTTCTCCTAATCTCTTTATGCTCAACTCTCTTTAAGAAAAAAAATATTAGTCTCGACTAAGAATGTATGAGTATTTGACGAAAGTCAAGGTCTTATGAAATAAATAGTTTGTTTGCCTGTTTGTCTGTCCACATAGCAAAGTATATGAAACTAGATTACAATTTTGCTGTGCACAAGTTGCGAAGTCGACAGACTCGTCTCCATCTGGGCCTGCCAGACGCCAGCAGATTTCCACTACGTCACTTTCGCTGTTATTCTCTGTTTCCGCTGCACAAAAGTGACCCTAAGACTAACAATGACTCATGTTTACTATCAATCAGATAGACTTGAAGAATAGAAACAAAAGAGAGAATTATATTTCCTCTGAAAAACAAATGACGCCTGACAACATGGAAAATGCCGAAATCTAAAGTCAATCTTCTTCCAGCTTTCGACCCCTGTGGCATAGGATCCAAAGCGAATTTTGAAAAAAGAACGCCCAATGGTCAACCTTCGGTACTCAAAGAATGATTTCGTATTTTCAGAACTTTTCTACGTTGTGTAGTTCTCAAAATCACGTGATGCACATTTCGCAAAAAAGATAATTAAACAAAAATTCCTGCAAAAACTCATAATGTCTGTCGGCTTAAAAAGTTTCGAAAGTATTATTTTAAAAATAATAATCAAAGATTTTGATTAAAGATTTTAGGCGCTGTCACTTTTTTGGGCTGAAATATATATATATAGAGAGAGAGAGAGAGAGATGTAAAAAGCTAAAGTCATAATAAACAAAGAAAGAGTGGATTCATGCCCAAACTCCGCACACACACACCCAACCCCGCCTTTAAAGGTTCTTTCATCTCAATTTGAAAAAATTAATTAAAAGTGCGCGGAATTTGTGAAGTAACGAAAGACTCTGAGTGCGTACGTTTTCATATTAATTAAACATAGAAGAAGTTGTACAGACCATTGTAAAGGTTACTTTTTAATCATAACCTTGTTTATTAAGAAAAGATACAACAAACTTGACTTAGCGAGCAGACCAAGGTCTATGGTGCAGAGTCAACTAGACAACCCTATAAAAAAAGATTAATATGGCAGAGTTTGCTAACAAGCTTGCACATTCAGTTCCAGCAGGCAAAATTCTCACGAGTAGACCTGATCACATACCTCAGCTAGGTATGTGACAGTGTCTGCTGCGGGTCTTCCACGATGTTCCCTGCAGAGCTGCACAGGTCTACTCGTGAGAATTTTGCCTGCTGGATGCCTGCTGGAACTGAATGTGCAGGCTTGTTAGCAGGCTCTGCCATATTAATCTTTTTGTATAGGGAATCTAACGAAGAACTAAGGCAAATACACATATAGGAGAAAGTATAATAGAATAAAAGAGAAAGTACAGTATAAAAGAGAAAGTACTATATTGCCATAAAATGAAATTGATGATACACATGGCTTATAGTATGTCGTCGGGTATATAAACGTTACATATTTTAGTGAATCTCAAAATTTCGTAAAAATTTTTTCCTATCAACAATAAAACATAAAACGTCAAGGGACCGAGTGAAATCATCGATAAATATTAGTTGGTAGTGAGTGTTTATGCTAAAAAAGAAAATTCAGAAACCTAGCAAAAACTTAATTCATACAAAGCAAATGATTTCTTTTTCTATTTTTATCTACAACTACAAATCTCACGGGCCATTTGAACAGAATGTATTAACGAACGATTCTCCTATGTGTCACTGCAACGATGAGTGTTTTGAAATTAGAAAAATTCATTACTTTTCCATAAAACATCACTCTTTTGATGAAAAAGTGATACTTGAAAAAGACACTTTTTAACAAGTTTTTGTAACTTTCACTTCAAACTATGTAGAGGATTTTTTTTAATGATCATATTGTAAAATGTTCAAGTGATTGGAATCAATCGAATGAAAATAGACAAAAGCTATTGAACTAAATCAAGGTTTTATTAGACTTTTGAATTATTTTTAATTAAAAATATTGCTACGATATTTTGGTATCTCCACATATGTTACGTTGAGCCCACATGTGATTGGACACCAGACTTAGGAGCTAGACACCTGTGACGACGCTATTTTTGTCCCTACTCATCAAAAAATTTCTAAAAACTCATATCGATGGGTGGTTTGAGTATGACCACAGATATCTAATGTCGACATTATCAAAAACAAACTTATTAATATTACTCAAGAAGATAACATTATGGATGTAAACGAACCATACTATCAGATACACAAATGAAAAAAGTCTATAATAGTTGTACTCCACCTATTTCTATATAGAAAAGGCTTTGTATAAAATTTCAAGCTACTCTGCAAAACTAAAAGATCTATGATCCATGTCTATGCCCATATCCATGGAAAAAAAGATGTGTATGTCATCACCAGAAGTTTTTTTTACTATACTTTTGAGCACTCATAGAGCTAGTGAACCACAGCTATCTACCTAAGACTCTGATGAAATCCTATATTCGCTTCGTAATTCACAAAAATAGCATTTTAATAATGAATAACTAGTTAGCCGTATTTATCTTAATCATGATTAAAAAATGTCACGATTATATTATAAATCCTGTAATCAGGAATAGTGTTTATCCATGATTAAAATGTATTTTTATGTTTAACAGTGTAAAGAGTAATCTGCTAATTCATCATAGTTTTGTGAGATGAATAGGAAAACATTGTAAAGAGAGTTATTAGGATTGATGTCTTTGTCACTTTTATAGAGACTCAATTCAACAGAAACTTCTTAGGGACCAATAAATAATGTCACTTTTTCATTTAGAATATCTTTTAGTCAAATATATAATTGTTTAATACGAAAAACATATTATTTTTTCGATAAGAATAGGTGTAAATTTGGAGTGATACAAATTCTTGATAATAAATATAACTCGCACTTACGTTGGTCTTTTACAATCGAGAAAAATCAATTGTAGAGAAAGTCTAAGTTATTTGTAGACAAATTGTTAAAAAACAAAATAACAGAACAGAATAAAAATGTTTTTTTTAGTTACAATTTGCATTAGCATCTGTGTCTTATTTTGAAAATGACACTATTTGTCTTTTATATAATCAAGTCAATAAAAAGAATTGAAAGAAGATCATGACAAGAGAGTATTTCGGGTTTTCTTAAACCAACTTGTTTTGTTTTTGCTTTTCTTTCTCATGCTATATATGTTCAAAAGAAAGACGAAGAAATAGTAAAAAAAAAAAAGAAAAAATCATTTCACATCAGTATATAATAGCCTTCTATAAATTTGACAGAAAATTTTTTATTGATGACGGCAGCGATCATTAAGATAGTAATAAATGTTTTATTCATCATTATTCGTTTTTCACCATCCATTACATTAAACAAGACACTTCTGAGAAAGACTAAAACAAAAAAATCTACACACAAACGCCCAGTCATTTTTCTAAATGTGATCCGGAAAGAAAAGAAAAATAACGAAAAAAAGATAAACAAATACAATTTAGTATATATATAGAAGATGATTTTAGTTCTTGTGCGTGTATATAGTTGAACTTCCTGCTCATTTTATTGTAGATGCAAATTTTCTTCTAAACTTGTCACGAAAATATTTAAATTATCTCTTTTTTTTTCAGAAAAATATGAGTTATAACAAACTAAAAAAATTTAGGCTTAAAATACGTTCGATAGTATTGGAAAAAAAATATCTGCTTTAACATTCTATAGACGTACCTTTAAAGAAGCAATCCTCCTTACTATTTAGTGTCTTGAAGAATACTAATTTTATATCATTAACTATTAGATTTTTTTCTTATCTTCGATTTCGACAACATCTCTTTGTTAAAGAAAAATGAAAGGAATTGTAAAAGCCAATTGAATAGAAATGGCATTCTAGTTGTCAATTTGCATAGCGTCCCAAATGACAGCTTCGACTCTCTTTTTTCCTGTTGTAATCAAAACAAATGACGTTAATAGATAGAAAAAAATAGTAGCCACAACAAACAATCGACAAACTTTTGACTAATCAAAAGCGTAATACATTTCATAGTTGTCTATGATTGAAACCAGTTGCTCATATCAAGGATAACTTCAATCATAACAATTTGAGATATTACGAGTTATAATTTTATGAAAAATTATTGATCTATTCAATGTGGATGCGGTCAGGACTGATAAGAAAGTGTAAACTAAACTTTTACAAATAAAATTATAAATATCATCTTAGATCTGACTAATCCATGATGTTCTATATCATAGAAATTGATGAAATCAAGTAGATTTCTAAATAAATCAATCCAAAAGCTTGTTGTTTACCTGTTATGACATTATTGATGTTGTTTGTTAAATTTGTTTGCAAGTTTATTGAGGAATTTGTCGATTCTGTTGTCGAGGTAGGATATTTTGGTTGAGTTGGAAATAGATTATCATCAAGATGATGCGATGACGTTGTTTGTTGAGTTGACGGAGGTGCTGTGGAAGAGCTTTGTACGGGCAGTGCATCGTAATGAATTGAAGAAATAGTGGTATTGGGATGTAGAGTTGAAATAAATGATGAATTATTTGAATTGGAAGGATACGACGATTGGTTGACGATGGAAGAGGGTGAATACCCTGCTAAATTTTTATCTGGATCTAAACTCTTATCGGGAGGAGTAGATGTTTGAGCCATTGTACCTGACTGTTGTTGTTGCTGTAATTGTACAAAGTATGAGACAGCATGCGCGATGATATTTTTTGGTTTATTACGTAAAACGGATAATGTAAAATTTCGTAATATTAATGGTAATTCGTCTGGTATTTCAATATTCATGATTTTTTTTGACTATCTAAAATAACTATAATAGAAGAAAAAAAATCAATATATTATCATTATAAAATCATGTGATATTTTAGCGAGATATGTTGAAATATCGAAGTAAAATTGTGAGTTTCTTTCTATAGATCTATGCTTAAACATGAATAAACATTTTGATTTTCAATATCGATTCTTTATCACTTACTTTAGTCAGTTTTTATATGAAATTTTCCTTCTGATTTTTCATGGAATGTTTTTCTATTAAATGAGTTGTTAAAAAGTATTGAAGTATAAATATATTCCTGTCAAATTACAATCCAATATTTCATGCTTATGAATTTATGTGATAAAAACATACTTGTCCAAAAATAATTCTCATTTCCAATATCGTCTAACAAGCAAGAAAAAAGAACAACGATCAAATAGAATAGTTATTTTTTCTTGCTGTTATATTTGATTTATATGGTTATTAGTCGTAACAACTATATCTATCCGATTGCACATATGTTAGATTCTTTTTTTCCTCATCATTTATTTACTCAAAGAATTCAGAATAATAATAATAATAACGAAGCATACTCCTTTTTCCACTGTATAGTATTATTTCCTTCTGTTATCTTCAAAAAATAAGAATTTATATTAGTTTAAGTTTCTTTCTAAAATGCTCACATTTTTTCACTAGTTTTAAATATCAAAATAGAATTCAGTAAGTACTTGTTTACACTTGTACCAATAAGAAAAAGCTTGAAGACAAATGGAATTGGTTATCGGCTAAAAAAAAGAAAAGTATATCTATACATACATATACATCATTAGTGATAATGATGTATTCTATTAAAAGTCATTTGATTTCGTTCTATTTGACACCTCCATTTGTTCATAGAAAAAGTAACGTCCATCATTCTAATTCATTTAGCCACTTATTATATCCGAAAAATAGAATTATAATATTAAAATCTCTAATTTCTTCGTACTATATTAAAAGTATAGATTTGTAATCATTATTTTTTACCAAAAAAATGGAGATGTTTAACTCGTAGTTCACAATATTATACCCTAATGAAATTTCTTGTAAAAATCAAGATCTAGACATGTTGACATTCTGAATCGGTTATATACAATCAGTATGAATATTTGTTTTTGTTTTTTTATAAAATGTTTTAAGAACACGTAAAAGTTCAAGAATTTTCAAGAAGTCAATGTCTACTGTTTGGATTTTTGTGAAGAAATAAATAGTACTAAATATTGAAGAAAAACGACCAAGAAATGAAATAATGAAAGAATAAGCGAATATATATATATATTTTCTTTTTTTGTTTGATAGATGATAGTCTAATTATACACACTATCATGTATAAACTATGTTCAAGTAAGAAAAGACATTTGAAGTCATACATAGTATGAAAACTTATATTCAAATGCGAACACAAGACAGTCTTTATACTAGAAAAAAGTCATGAGAAAACTAGATGTTTTTACTGTATACATTCAATAATCTACTTTTAGACATGAATATATTAGTGTACTAAAAATGAATCCATTATTTATATAAAAACTTTTTACTAGTAAAAAATGAATTATTTTTCCAAAAATTCGTACAAAATTTTATTTACAAAGAAAATTTTTTAATTTGTTAGACATATGTTTGAGCAAGTTTAAAGAAACGAAGAATGTTTTACTGCAAAAAAATTGAATTTTCATGGACAAGCAAGAAGATAAGTTTGATACAAGTTTTGTAAAAAAATTATCAAGAACAATTTAAAAATGATCAAGATCTTGGATACAAGATTCAATGATTCAAGACTTTTAGCACAAGAACTTTCATGTTTTCTAATCACTATGTTGGATCAAGTACATTTACTAAAGAAAGTCAAATAAGTCAAAATATCGTAGTTAAAAAATGTTTTATCATAGTGAAATAAACAAATTTCTTTTGTTTAAAAAAAAACACAATAACATCAAAAATTCACGCCGATTTTCATTGACAGAAAAGAGAATACTATAACGACTCATGCATTGAAAAAGAATGTCTACAATTTCTCGAATATTTCCTGTCGTTCACATTAAGAAGTGAGATTGTAAGATCTTTTCTTACTTACCTCTTTTTGAAATATATTATGTGAATTCTAATTTTAATCTATAGTAAAGTAATATTTCCTCTCACACTCTTATATGAAAAATAAATTTTCACAAATAATACAAATTATGTGTATTTTCAATGACATAATGCACGTTTCTCATTAACAGAATCCTGATAAATGTTGTTTGAATTGAACTCTATTTTTTCCTCTTTTTCTTTCGTGTTCTGTCGTAAAACTTTTACACATACACATACACAAGTGTTGCATTAAAATCAAATATTTCATCAGTTAAATATGACGTTAATTTTCTTTTTTACGCTTTTTTTCTTCTTATTCTCTTTTTTTTTTTACAT
The DNA here is from genome assembly GCA_905250885.1 of Didymodactylos carnosus. Classification (NCBI taxonomy): domain Eukaryota; kingdom Metazoa; phylum Rotifera; class Eurotatoria; order Philodinida; family Philodinidae; genus Didymodactylos; species Didymodactylos carnosus. The sequence goes on along the minus strand of CAJNOQ010001999.1, from coordinate 19,104 downwards.
AATAGATACAACGAATAAGTTGATTTTCTTTTTTTTTTCTTCTTTTGGAAAAATGTTTGAACAGATTTTTTACTCGTATGGTCGAGTTAATTAAAGAGAATTTTAAACGTGTCTTCATCAGTCGATTTTATTTGATGTTTCTTTTATGTAGAAATTTTTAAATCAAAACAGCTTAATAAAATTGTGTCTAACAATCTTCTATGACCCTATTGTATTTTGTAGAATGGTGTGAATACACGATTCTAAAACTGTAAATACATATGCATAAAACAACAACTATTTTTGTATTCTTGATAGTTATAGTTTAAAATATTAAAATGAAATTTATATCATTTATATTCTCAGAGATTAAAATTTAGATCAAATCAATTAGTAAAGAGTGAAATTAAAGATGAATTTATACAGTTTGCAAAAAAACAGATGAATTTATACAGTTTGCAAAAAACAACAACAACAACACTTAGCAAGAATTTATTAGACTATTTTATGTTTGTACCTGATAAAATTAATTTTTTTCCGTTATTTATTATTATTCACACAAATTTTATTAAAAAGTCATATAAACCGATTTTTTTCTTATGAATGATGGACCTGTCAAAGAACTATTCGTATGTCACGAATATTTTCTTCACTATTAAATAGTAAAACAATTAGAGACCTACCGTTTCTTCTTTTTTTTTTTAATGCTCTTCTTTGTATGTGTTTATATGTGTTTTTTGAAATAGATATTTACTCAAGTATATTTTCCTCTTTATTCTTCTATCTACAATAAAAAATATATAAAAAAAGAGAATAGAAGAAGAAAAATAGATAGAATATATAATCCAATAACTGACTATATTTATTTTTTATTATTTACTGTTTTGTTTAGAATACAGATATGAACAGAAATATCAAGAGAAAATATCAATTTTTGTTTTCATTATTATGTTTAATAATTGAAATATAAAGAGTAGATTAAGTTGAACGTAAAATTAAAATATCATATATTCAAGTAATAAAAAAATAAATAAACAAAAAAAAAAAGAAAAAAGTTTATTTTTTTTGAAAAATTCTTGTTCAAATAAGATATATTGATTATTTCAATTATTCTAACAAACATTTCATCATTATCATCATTATCATTATCATTATCATAAAATTTTTTCATGAAAATAACCGCATCTCTATAATAGAATTTTAATTATAGTATAATCAATACGGAAACACAAAAACTCATAAAAATGTTCTCCCGTAAAAATTCACCATATCGATATATCCTGTTCGCCCCCTTTTCCTATTCTTTTTTAGTGATTCTAACTATACAAGATTAACTACATGCAAGAAAAAAAAAAACATAAGAAAATTGTTAATTCGTTTCTTTTGCTTTTTTATCCAACAGATATTAGTGAAAAGATATAAAAAAAGGAAAAAGAAGAAATGGACTACGGGGATCAAACATTTAACAACATTATCATGTTTACTACCGCTGAAAGAAAATCATCAGTTACATGAATTATTTCCGTATAAGAAAAAAAATAAAAATTGGCACTGAATGCCCCTATTGCAGGAGAATTTTTATTTTTATTTTTGTATTTTCATATATCTAAAATAAGTCTTACTATAAAAATAATAATGATAAAAATTCATTCGGAAACTAATGCACGACATTTTTATTCGAAAATTTTATTTATGATATATCTACAATGAGCAAAACTTGTATGAAAACTAGTATGACATTATTAGCATATAGAAATTTTTATTTTTTTATTTTTTTTTATGTCAAACATCAGATTAATTAACGATCCATCACCTATACCTGTAGGACTTAGTCAAATTTTATATTGATGATATAAAAATTTTTGTTTCAGAATAGTAACTAGAAAAACAGTTTATCTTTGATACCGAAAGGAAGATAAATTGGTAAGATATGTTAATTAAAATTTACCTAGAACTACTACCTCATGCAAATATGAGAAAAATAAATATTATTTTAAGCTTACAGAAATGTCAGTTCATCACAAAATCTTTTAGAATAATTTCTTTATACTCTTTTCTAATGTTTAAAACATATTGAACAGAGTAGATAGAACAAAATACTGGTTATATGTTTAACCAGGAAATTGAGTGCCATTTTTTCTTCCTCTTTTGTATGTTTTTCTTTCATCTACAACAAGTTTACATTCATTTCCGGGAAAAAAATTCGATTTGTAAAATATATATATATCTAGACTATTTTTTATATTAGTCGCATACTTGGCTTTGAACAAGAAGAGTATTAAGTGGCACCTGTACTTTCATCTGTAAATAAATGTTTAACAAATGGCTTCACAGTAAAAAATGATGACAAAACTAATAAAACCAGGAAAAAATGTAAATAAATGAAATGTACAATAAATAATAATTTTCTGCTCATCGGAAACAGATGACACCAACATTACAATTATGTTATTTCTCCTTTCATGTCTATATTTGTTGCATCGTAGAAATTATCCTTTTTCTATAAATACCGAATATTATAAAAAGTAAAAAATCTGAATCCCCATTAAAACTTTAACTCCATATGTTGATAATGTTTATCCAATATATCCTTCGTACAATACAGTAATGTATGCGTGACGTTCACTACGCACAGTAATGAACCCAACTCGTGTCATCTGAACATATCTATATCTATAGATATGTGTATAACATATATATGTTGTAGGGCGAATTGGAATTCGGTCAAATTTTAGATTTTTCCACGGAAAATTAAAATGCACGAGTTTTCTCCAGTGAATACTGAGATGCATGTGTTGTATAAATGCTCAATTCCAGCCTTTCATGGTTAAATCTGCAATTTAGCTGCGTAAAAGTGGAATACTTTACTTTTTGATCTACCTTGATTATTCGATAGAGCTAGTTATGCCGATTGTGAATTCATAATATTTGGGGCTTAAATTTCAAAATACAAAAGTTGTGCGATGATACTTATTTATGTTTAGGCATCGGGTAAAAATGCTACTTTGGACTTTTCCGCAACTCTAAATGAACTTTATTTTTTTCTACACGTCTATACATTCGGTATGAGAAACTGTGGAAATCTCACAGTGTCAAACAAGATTTTCAGTATTTTGAAATTTCTCAATCAGCTCTAATTACTTGCATGAAATCAATGGATATATAATCCCTGCATCAAACTCTATTGATTGACATGTTACACGACCATTGTGAATCCAACATTTTGGCTCAAGGTAATCAGTTTGGTCGAATATCTGGCGAAACACACCTAAGCAGTAAATGGGCGAAAAAAAAATATTGAATATAGAGAAACTGAATCGTACATTTTCTTGTACTGTATGAAATGACAGCAGGAAAAAACTTTCCCAACTGCAGCTTTCACTAAGGCCGAGATATTCGGATTCTCCGGAGAGCCGATCTAGATTCTTAAAGTTCTTTGGAGAAAAAGCTTTGTATTTAGCATAAAAATGTAAGTATGATGCACCATTTGACAAGTCTCGATGAACGGATCAAGAAACATACATAAGCGGCATTTTCAGACATCTGTGAGGACAGTTAGATCTAAAAACCTTGAGTTTTTAGTCATTCGCCCTTTTTAACGAATTTTCTGCTCGAACAGGCACAGCCCGACTCGATCGCATAGTGAGGTAGATAGAGCCTTCAATGTGAGATCAGTTAAGATACAATAAGTTGGATTTGGCTTTAGTTCTAATGCGGTTATTCACGAAATCTTGCGTGACAATTTTCAGCTAATTCTAGTTTTTCTCTCGAACAGTAAGTTCTCGGACGCTGCTTTTTTCGTCAATAGTGGACCATAACGAGCAGATAAAAGGAGCAAAGTTTCACCTTACCCAAACGTCCAAATAAGAGAATTACAGATAAAACAAAATTAAAATCTCGTTTGACATTTAGTGTGCAAATCGTAATTTTAAGTTTTATTTCAGATTTTTTCTTACCAAGATGTATTCCATATGTTTTTCTTTCATATCACTTTGGGCCGCCATCTGTTGGCTTCCATGCAAGACCTCTTTCAGAGTTTCAAATAATCCGTTCAGTCTGGTCATCGTTTTGAATCTTATGTGACATAAAATCGAATAATGATTGTAAATGCGATTTTCACAATAGATAACCGTGAAAAGTGTGACGATGCTAACTAGTCACATATTCTGAAAACAGAAAGTGAGAACTACAAACTGGCTGATTTGATCCCACTTCAAATATCAGATTAAACCAGAAAAGGACCATTCTTCCTCGGCAGGTGGTGCTAAAAACCGGTTTCTTGGACCTTGAGCGCTCAATATCTCAGGGTTCCATGGACATCAAGCCATGACTTTTTCCGTGACAATGAGGACAAGTTAGAGCAACAATACTAAAAACAAATATTGAAGATCAGTCAACAGGAATCGGAGAAATTTTTTATTTACATATCGGATTGGAATAGTACAATGGAATTGTAAATCGCTCATATCTATAAACATATATGTGTTCTCCGTCGCTAAGAATAGTATATATAGGTGAGATAATGCCGATGAGTGATTGATGGGGCTATGCAGAAGGAATATGTTAGAGTATAATGCTCTACTGTGACAGGCTAGATCTTTCACATATAAGATGCGGTAGTCATTCTCTTATCTTTCGCTTGGTTATACTATACATTCATGCTTCATCACACCACTTTTCCGGTTACTGCACCAAATATTAGGGTTCTCCGATTGTGAGGCTCAAACTTGACTCTTCGATGTTCTCAATTTACCACAAGAAGTAATAATCCAAGTGTAATTATTGTTATGTATCCTTTCTATGTATGTAACAATAGTAGAAAAGAGAGAATGTGGAATTGCGTGATGAGATGATACAATAAAATGGTACGATCAAAGTGGTGTGATGAAGAAAGAATGTATGACCGAGAGAAAGATAAGAGAATTACTACCGCATCTTATATGTGAAAGGCCTCGCCTGTAACGGCTACGAAGAGCGAGAAGTCAAGAAATTTATTTCTTATGTGCACTTCACTCAAGTTCTCATGTACAAGAAAAGAAGTGTTAAATTTCGATAAGAAAGGGAAAAAAACTTTTTCTAGGGTGAGAATTGATGACATTTTTTATTCATTGGAAAAAAGGGTTTTCTATTTTACATCAGATACAAAAAGTTCTTTATCATAATTTCATGCATTTATGTGAGTGGCAAATAGATAGCAGAAAAAGTTGTGATAAAAAATGGCAGTGGCGTGTTATAATACAAAGTAGTGTGCAAAAATACTACATCATATTTGATAGTATATGTAAAACTGTCTTGTTCTGAAATTTTAACTCATGTTTTCCCATTATAAAATGTAGAACAGGTTCTTGCCCCTAACTTATTCGTGTTTACCTTTCAAAAAAAAAAACCTGTCCGATTAAGTGGAAAATTTAAGTAGAGTTTGAAAATTTAAAAAGAAAACGATGTAGTTTTGCTCAGAATTTTTTCGTAGTCTTCTAGGTAACCAGTTTTTTAACATTAGAGAAGCCATTTTGTTCAGGGCATTTGCGTTGATGTTTATACCGCCCCGAAAAACCATTGGAAGTTTTGTAAGTTCTATTGTGAAGAAAATACTTGGCCCTATCAGACTATTTGTAAGAAAAGATAATGAAGGCACAGAAAATTAGAGAAAATAGGATAAAGATGACAGTATTATTACACTCATAGTAGTATTAAAATCGATTTTGGAAAGTCTGTACAGATGCTTCTTAGAAATCTCCATGGATTTCAACGGATTGACTCTTTTTACCTCATTAAAATGAACGAGTGACTCTTTTTACCCCAAAGACAAAAATCTAAAAAATGACACGTTTTATTGTGGTCTAATTAGCTTAATGAAGGTAACAGATGTGAAGATCAAAATTATATGGTTCGATAGAGGCAGAGTAGAGTTTCACAATGATATAATGTTTAATTAATTAGCATTCATCGTTAATGAGCTACGAAGCTTTGAAAAAATCTCCATGTATTTGAATGGATTTACCCTTTTTACCCCATCGATATAAGTGAGCTGACTCTTTTTACCTCATATGGGGTAAAAAAAGTCAATCAAAACCACTCAACTCCCATTTGAATATATCTGGAAAACCAACATGATTTTTCAGGGAATTTTTGCACTAGTGCGTGCAGAATTATCGCTTGTACCAACGTGGTTAATATCGAATTTGTTCGATTAAAAATGGATGAGAAACAGTGAAATTACGACAAAAATTTCGTGCACTGACTCTTTTACTCCACAGTACTCGAAAGTTTTTTAGAGTTTTAAGCTAAAGCTTATTAACTCATAGAAGTAGTCTTATTTTGCAGCCCAGATTATCTTCTATATTATTATTACTGAGTCTCAGAACCAGTCATTACATTCTAAGAAGGTGTGCTTTACAGGAAAACATATAGGTCCGATCGAAAAAAGATACTGTAAAGCGTCTTTCTGGAAGGCACTAGATGTGTCTATCAATAGTAAACGCTTCTCGTGGAAAACGAGAGTGTGATTCAAGAACCCTCTAACAGTTGCAGAACTAATCGTTGATTTTGGTGCTCTTTTCTGAAGCCAAAAGCAGAGGTGAGCCCTCTTGTCCAGAAAACAAGCACTTTCAATTCTAGCGACTTTCCGTCTGTAGGAGCACTGAATGCTCCAACTGGCGGAATCTAAGCTGCTTCCTTGAGCTTTCAAAGTCAGATTAGTAGTCTGAAACGTGAGGCTCTTTAAAAGAGAAAGATTTATTATTTTTTTATTCTCCCATTTCTGTTTCGAAATGTTTTGCTGTAGAAAGTATCTACAAAGCACCTTCAATTTTTTAGTTGTAAGTACATGCAAGACCTATTCCAGTCGTAGACACGTGGTATAAGGCACATAGTCTAGCTATGTCTAAAACAAAAAAGAGTAATAAATACGAGATTTTTACAAAAAAAAGAGAGCTTGCGAAATTGGTAGTCTGCACTAGCTCCACTTTTCTAAAATATGCTTCACTGTCAATATGAGCACAATTAACTCTCCCTCCAACAAAACATGCTGTATAGAATCCAACAACTTTGAACACGGTCTCTTGAAAGTAAAATCAAAAATGGGTGTTCTGGTGCTCTGAAGTGTCACCTATGTTTCTGTGTATCATCAGTTCGATTTGAACCTATTCTTTCGATACAAAATGCGATTTTGTTAAAACTTACCAAAAAAAGATGAAAATTTGTCTTGTTGGCTTTAAGGATGGAAAAGAAATGAAGCTATTGAACTTTCTTTCTTTGGATATAGCAGAAAAATCTTTTGATAAAATAAATCCGACCTCACAATGTTTGATTTTGGCTGAGTTATAAAAATTTTCATAAGTGCTCTACAACTGCAGTTTAGAAATGATAATTTTGGGCAAAATCGATAAAAGACAAAGACTCTCCTTCAATCTTTTGTGATTATAAGGGCTTTTAAATTTAGTCAGTTGATAGAGCTTTTGAAGTACTGCAAAACGGCCATATTCTTTGTTTTATGTAGCAAAATATAAAATTGACAAAAGTGTCTTTTATGAAGTAGTGGAGATTCAAGTTTCACAGTATTTCCTCTAACTTTTTATTTTTGAGGTCTACAAAAATATGTTCCTTATGTTTTTGTAGAGCAGCAGCTGACGACGCATTTAATAAAAAAAATAATCAAGAGTTGGAACATAACCAAAAAAAATTGTGGAAGAAATAACTAAGAGTGCTATTTAATCAAGAACACTCAATAGTTAGTAAACCGTAAATTACAAAAACGTTTCGCATTCTTGCGCGACGCATCTTAATGGCATTCAACTTTGTCGTAGCACCATACAAATGGATAATTAACTTGTGGGGATGCGAAATATTTTTCGTCGAAAAACGGACTCAGGAAAACTAACTCGTTCTATGCATATTAAATATTTCATCTACGCCATAATGCGATCATGTTTATAATGATATATCTCATGAGAACTGCACTATTTGTTTGTTGCCGATACATAGGACCTTCAGACTTTTGGATGGAGACAATGGACGTTACAATGGAAGCCTTTTGCTTTCTTTCTTGCTGGAAAAAAGCAACAATTTTTGAATTGTTGGGTAGCGGTCATCTCCAGAACCTCCCACTGATCATGACAGTTCTGCAGACACCATGTCGTTCTTTCTACAAAACGGAAAAACAGACATATCTTCCAAATTTGCCACTGATGATCAGTGGCAAAAATAGTCAAAACCTTTAATTTTTTTATAAAATTTCATTTCATGCTACATTATATTCATGTTTCTCGAGAAAATCAAAACGTTTGAAGAAAACAGTATGTGAATCATGCAAGGACACCGTGCATCGTGCATAGTCGGTTAGCCTCCCAAGTCCACTTTCTTATCACATGGCACGACGCGAGTTTCTTTAAAAATTCTTGGCAGGATCGCGTAACGCGTTCACTGTAAGACTCATGAAATAAGACGCTAATTTTCGAAAAGCAAGACTTCTTCGCCGCGACAACAGCGACTTTTCAGGGATCGTGGCACAGGTAACGCGATTTCAACGCGATCGCGGTGCGAGGATCGCGTTTGCGACGTGAATGAAGCAAGAAAGTGGACTTAGGTTGTATGCGATAACTCTTGGGTCGAGCACTTCAGAAAAAATTGTCGAGATCGTTTTGACTCTGGTCCCATGCAGTGACTTTTCGAAAATTTTTGAGCAAGAACATTAGCAACTTTTTTTTGAAGTATCCTGATCCAAAAGCTATCGTGTATAAGACAATCGGCTATGTAGAAGGCGAATCTGCAATTGGTTTTGACCGAAGAAGCTTCTAAAACTTTGGCTAATTCTTTCGAAAATGCCCCACATTTACGTGAAGGTTTGCCGTAAAAATCGCGACGTATCTCATTTGAAAGAGCATTTAATTCTGAGTAAGAATGAGTCATTAAAAAAATGTTAAAACATCGGCATGGGGTTCCGGGAAGGTCCGACATTTGGGGATTTTATAGGTTCCAAGACACAACTCATACCTAATCTTCTCAGAAATTTTCCACGCTTATAAGCTAAAGAATGACGGAGTTGGAGCTAGAATTATTGTACAACAATATCAGTGAAATCACGCATCTTTTAGCCATTAATGAGCGCTTTTCTAGTGTTTGATGCGATTTCATTTGGCTCAGCAATGCATTTTGTCATTTTGTAGAGAAATGAACGTTCTGTCTAATGGTATGTTGAAAAGAAAGTTTCGATGTACTTTGCAGTTGATAGGCTTTCTGAAAAACCCAGGATTTCAAAGACCTATACCTCAGAAACCGCAGATAAGGTATTGGGATCTCAGTTGATTCATATGTTTTAAGAGGTATACAGTCCGAAAATGTGCATTAGGATGAACAAAAATGGGGAAAACATAGTTAAAAATAGCTTGGGGACCATCAAAAATCAAATAAGTAGCGTAATGCTTGTGAAATGTGGCTCTCAGCAGGCTTACAGGAGCGATGCGGAAAACAAAAGTCACATTTCTAGATTGAATTGACCACGAGCAATATGATGCACATATTAGTTGTGATGCACATATCATTTCTCAGATAATTAGGTATGAGTTGCGTCTTGGAACATAAAAAATCCCCAAATGTCGGACCTTCCCGGAACCCCATACCGATGTTTTAAAATTTTTTAAATGGCTCATTCTTACTCAGAATTAAATGCTCTTTCAAATGAGATACGTCGCGATTTTTGCGGCAAACCTTCACGTAAATGTGGGACAGTTCCAAAAGAATTACCCTTTTTCGATTTAGTGAGATGTTTAGTAGGTTCTTGAATATGGTAGCCTGCTGACGAAGGTTTTATTCAAAACTTACCTAGCAATTTTAGTAGAAAAATCCAGGTACTCCTGTCGATTTGCGACATCCCTGATTAGATGAATGCCAGCAACTAGCGCCATTACTCACTATTGGTGTCAACCCTGATCTGGCTTTCTAACAAAAGAGCTTTTTAGTTATTAATTATAGAATAAATCTTAGCTCTCTAGAGTTGATCGGATTAATCAAGCACAATATTATCTATATGGGTGAAAAATAGCGAATCAATAAATCATAAAAAGCCGAACGAACGATCGAAGTCGATCGAAGTGACAAAAGGGAGAGAGATGACTCAATCATTCATATACGTATACACTTGAATGAGTACCAGTCCAATATATGCATTGACTAATAGTACTTTAGCGCCCGACGATCGTATTCCTACTAGTTGCTTTTCTGACTGATATCTCAGTCATCAGAGTGACTTGTGCTCTGACGTTGCTAAACCTATCTCAAATGCTGAAGCTAGAAGCACTCCGAACTATAGAAAAATCTAATTTGCTTGAGAAGCTGTTTAAATTGTTATTATATCATATTTTTTACACTGCTATGCTAACGTTCTCTTCTTTTTGAAAGTACATTGTGTCGCTAGTATTCTAATTGATGTATATGCTGATCTGGCTAGTTTGACTTTCGGACTGACTTAAACCGTTCAGGAGCTTGAGTGGCTGTTTTTATATAAAGGGATATTCGAATATTGAAGTGAAATTTTACTATTTTTGTTACGAAAAAAGCGTCTAGCACATTTTATCTCCCCCCTAAATAACCAATTAGACCCTTTTCTAACTGGTAGAAAAACGAACGACAATCAGTTACATTGTTTGTGTTTCAGTGCGATGAAGTCATTTTGAAGTTAGTTTGAGAATGTTGATCGTTTTATGTTTCCGAAATTTCCTTGTTCCAGATATTCGATTCTACTATGGAAGACGATAATAATCCTTTTGCTCAGCCCGATCCATTCGCGGTAGGTTGATGTTTTTTAATAATTGCTGTTTAATGACCCTGTCTCCTTTCTTTCTTAGGATGCTTCGATTCGACAAGCAACGGCACAATCGCGTACAAATCAACAAACGTTGAATGAGTATAATCCATTTACCAACGCGACCGTACCGGCTCGAGTAAGGATGACCAGATAAAACTGTATTTCATAAGCATGAAAATGCTTATATCACTTTTCTTTCTAGACAGTTGTTCAACCGGCTGTTTTACCTTCGCCTCCTATCCCACCACCTTCATACGCATCAGTATCAACACCAATCTCATCACAACAACAAACAACGGCACGTGTTGATTTTTCACAATTAGAACGTCAACAGCAAGATCTTGATCGTCGTGAACAGAGATTAATGGAACGTGAAAGAGAATTGAAAAATTCAACAACAGGACGTATGTAGAAAGTTTTTCGATGAAATATTGATCAAAAAGAATTAAATTAAGCATTCGATGAGAATCTTTTTTGGAAAAATATAACGATAGCTCATTTACTTCTCTTTTTATTAGGACGAGATAATAATTTTCCTCCAATTCCAAAGATTTGTCCGTTCAGACCTTGTTTTTATCAAGATATTAACGTATGATAATTGTTGTTTTATGGTGTCACAATGGATTTACAGTTCTTTTCTCCTTTAGGTGGAAATACCCAATGAATTTCAAACGTGGGTTCGATATTTGTTTTATTTATGGATAAGTATGTATTTTGTATATTATTTTAGAGCATGAAAAGTCAGTTTATTTTCTTCTTTTAGTTTATTCAGCCACCTTAGGACTGAACATTATTGGTGCATTAGCTTATTTAATTGTTGACAAAGGTGGAGCAGTGACATTTGGTTTATCGATTCTCTATTTTGTTTTATTTACACCGTGTTCTTAGTAAGTTATTCATTTATGTATTTTTCGACCGATCGAAGTTAATATGTCACTGTTTGTTTATTTTTTAGCATCTGCTGGTTTCGACCAATCTACAAAGCATTCAGGTCAGATTAATCTTTCTATTTTGGCAGAGCGCTCATCTATTTGCCACCTGTCTCTTTAGAACAGATAACGCGATGAATTTTATGATCTTTTTCTTCATATTTTTTATTCAATTTGTTATTACTATTTTAATGACATTCGGATGGAAAGATACAGGTTTTTGGTAAATAGTGGGAGATAGAGCACGGCTTTCTAAAACTGAATTTGTCTTGTATTAACAATGTTTGTATGCGTGTAATATTACTGCAACTCCTTTACTCTTTTGATGAAAAACGAACTTTGTACGCTGATAGCATAAAAATTTCTTTACTTTTAATTTATTTAGAGAGGACAGTGCATTTAACTTTATGGTATTTTTCTTCATTTTCTTCATTCAACTTATCGTATCCGTTCTACAATTTATTGGCGTTAGTGGTTGGGGAACGTGGTAAAGAGATCTCTATTGCTACTAACTACATTGCATGTTCTTAAATAGTTATTATTATCAGTATGTGTGTTTATAGTTGCTTCCGTTCTTTTCTTGCATGCGTATTTTAAGGAAGGATCCCCTTTCACAAACAAATAATATTTGAACCCTTTCAGAAAGCTTTTTCATACACGTTGCATCCGATTTAACCAAACTGTTTATAGATCGAAGGGCATGTTGTTATGATACAACTTTTAGCTTACAAGTCTGAATCGCTCAAGAATTATATTTGATCAATAATGAGACTAGTGGTCGGGCATATTTTTCAGACTTTGCGTGATAAATATCGGTTTTATTTTACACTGGGTTAAAAATCAAAATCTACAAATTAAAATCGTCTGTCGTTTAATTTCCTCTACGGTGTCTTTTTTGACATGTGTTTCGAATGAACAGACGCTATCTGTATGGATCTGATCTGTTTGAGCCTATAGGAAAATGCTGATTTTAGGCTCTTCCTTCGAAAAAGTCGATTTTGAGATTTAAGCATGAAGTTGGAAACCAAGATCTCTTTCAATTAGACTTATTCTTTTGTCTGCCAAGTTATTTGCTTGTATTTTCGTGAAAAACTAAGAAAAATGACGATATCTTGGAAACCGTGCACCTTTAGATGATCAGTATAGAAGAAGATCTGCATTCGACTAAAGTTTCAAGTTATTAGCTATCATGATTTTCGACCTGCAGAAGTGAGGATACCTTCCCAAAGTATCATGTCTTTTCTTTAGTAAAGACGATTCGTTTACATTTGTGATATTTTTCTTTGTATTCTTCATGCAATGTATCATATCAGCAATACAATTCTTGGGCGTTACAGACTGAGGCAGCTGGTATAGACTAAGTATCAACAGCAGATCTTTTTGCAACCGGTTTAGTTCCATTTTCCTTTACTCACTGTTTCACGTGAAACTATTTTGAAATTTCTCCATTTTTCTGCATAACAGATGGCTATCTTTCTTGTAATATTTCACTGAATTTGTTGTCTTAAATCAGTCAGAGCACAGTTTTCGTAGTTACGGACATTTATTACAGTTTCTGTCTAGTTCCGAAGTGTGATGCCATCGAGAAAAAGAACCTATTTTCTTGTTTTAATCAAGCACATTTTTGCATGTTAGATTTATAGTTGCACTTTTTTTTCGGCTTTTAGAAATGACAGCATATTTTTTTCTGGACAGTTTTCTTTATGAACTTAACTTTTATTCTATCCAATACACGTTTGGTCATTGATGTTGTTTCGTGGTAGGTTGTACTCGACAAAACACAATTTATTCTGCTTTGCTTATTTGATGTGGCTCACTTGCATTCAGGGTTTTGGGTTGTTGTTAGGGATGGGGGAGGGCTAAAAATTTCAGAAAGTAGCTGATGAAAAAAAGTTTTCGAAATTTTTGGTAGAAAGTTTCTGGTGGAAAAATGTCAAAGATTTTGCCAGAAAGTCCAAAAATGTTTTTAGGGAGTGGTCAACATCCCCCTGCCCCACCTCTGATCGGGAACCCTGCTTGCATCAATAATACTTTATTTGCTCTTCGAAAGAAAGATTAGCTTTGATTACATAATAAATTATCAGTGCAAGTATGTAGCTCTCCCTAAACTTTGTCGAAGTAAAGATTAAGAAATTGATTTCCAGCGCTCAAAACCCAGTTAAGAACGTATTAAAAGTTCTAGAACTACCTTCGACAACTAAATGTATTCTTAAAACGTCTGAATCTCAAAAGAGCTGCATTTATAATTATTTTCTGAAAAAACTCAAATCGTGATACTATTCTATGGTATTTATTTTTCATTTCAGCGGATTTCTGCTTATGCTGAGTTTGTTTGCGAAAGGTGGTCATGCCATTGGAGCCGGTATCGTTGTAATGATTGTGACATTATGTTTCGCATTTATTGCCATTGCTGAATTCCTCCTATTAATAAAGGTAAATAGTGACTGTAAATGAAGAATATTTCTATCTATTATTTTTTAAAAAGTTATAAAGTTGAAATGATTCTAACGTGTATAAATGAAACAGTTTTGAATCACTTTATGCGATCATCACCATTCTGATTATATAGCTTATTATACGTTTATGATATAAAATTAACTACACTCTCTAACGAGATATCTTCGGGTGTTCTGATAACTCTAACTTGAGTTATTTTATCAATCGAGTCGCTAATACCGTCATTGATTTTGCCTAGATGGCAGAGCCATTCATGTCATGGGTTCTTTAAAGTTTCTTACAGCTGTTTAATATATTTTTAAATTTTAAATCAAGTACTTTACAAGCAAATGTACTTTTTTTCTCCCAGGTTCATCGTTTATATCGTCAAACAGGTGCAAGTTTGGAGCAAGCACAAAAAGAATTCCAACGCGCGTTCGTGAATAATCCTGTAAGTTACTTGTTTATTACGCGATCATTTTCGGACTAAAAATAGCGATATATTGTTGATTCATTTAGACTGTACGTGGTGCCGCCGCTGAAGTAGCTCGTCAAGGTGTCAATTCAGCTGTTAGTGGTGGAGGTAATCAAAGAAGTGGCTATTAAAAATATGGAAAGTAGATCGATTGTTTATTAATGAAGCAGGTTGCAAAAAAATGATGTTGTCTTACTGTTGTTGTACCTTCGTCAAGTATCTTCTATTTCCTGTTTATTTTTCTTCAATAAACAAAAGAAACAACAAAAAGAGTCACTTTAGGGAACTTTTTGAATGTATTCTTGTCCTTTTTTTCATGTAAAAGATATGTTTATGAATCTACTGCACACTTGATGGAAAATTTTATTTTATTTTTATTGCATCGTTTTCTTCTACCCACTTGAGCGATTTCTCTCTCCCTCTCTCTTTGTGCGATGTATGTTAAATAAAGCGAAGATTTAGGTGGTCGAGTGATTGTGTTACTATGGTTTATTATCGTAAGTGTTATTTTTGCTATATTCAGGACTGAATGATGGAAAATAAACAAAATCATCGTTAAATTATATCTTTTTAATGTGAAGATCGAACTTTTTCTTGTCTATTAATCGATATTTTTTTTTCAAGTGTTGTTTGTACTTGTAAAAGTTCGTTATTGTTTCATCTTGATTTTATTCACTATAAACTTATAGAAAATATCAAATTTAACCGAAAATAATGTTATTCTTTATTGTCCAAAAAAAACAGCAATCAAAGGTGACATTCCATCATTTTATGGTAGGAAAATAAAACACATTCTGTTTGACTCATATAATATAAAGACTGGTACGAATAATTTCATTTGATTATTACTCCTTCCGTATGGAAGATTTGAGACAAAAGTATATTTCTTACTTTCAACAGCATGATAATGATGTCTAATAAATTATGACGACTTCTGTTGTCTGAAAAATAACTAATTACTTCAACATCTGTCCACATTATAACGCTGTCTATTACAGATATCTAATCAATCACTCAATTGTTATACATCTTTGAAATATAATTGAGATTTTCAACTTTCTAGAGTTTGCTCTTAATATTAATTAGTAAAACCATGAAAAGAAACGGCAACGCTATTAGCAAAATCGAAGATCCATTAGTTCGACAAAGAGCACAAAAATTTTCTAAACGAACTCAGTTAGCATTTTTATCTGATGATAAAATTGGTCGTAGTTGGTTTTTTCGTTTAATTACAATCTTACGTTATTATGTTTTTATTTTTGTCCATTCGTTCGAGAGTAAGCAATGTGCACTAATTATGCAATTAAATATCAAATTTTTTGGATTTTTAATTGATTAGTTATTGGTATAGAAAAACTACCAAAAGGAAAAGGTGCTTTAATGATCAGCCGTCATACAACCCATTGTGCCGATGTTTTACCTATTCTAATATCTGGATATCATATGACGGGAAGAGTAACAAGGTAAATAAAAAAAATGTGTGCAAAATATAATTTAGCAACTCGTTTCTCTTATATTTTAGAGGATTACTTCATCGGCTTCTGATGCGGTGCTTTCCATTTCTTCGACGAATTGGATGTCTGCCAGGCGAACGAGAAACAGCGGAAGCTCTTTTGGAAGTCGGCTATTTATGTGGTGTGATTCCAGGAGGCGTTGATGAAGCGATGATTGGTCACAAAAATGCGTACAAAGTATGTTGGCCAAAGAAAAGTAAGAAAAGCTCAAGTATGATGAAGACAATACTTTATTATACATATATTAAATTCTTGCTCTCTAATAAAAATTTCATAAAAACTGTATATAATTGAACTTTTTCTTGTTATTCAGGGAAAGGTTTTGCTCTTATAGCAATGAAAGCTGGTTGCCCAATTATACCATGTTTTTTACAAAATCAAGAAGAAATGCGTTTTAATCCTATTTTTTGGTTTGGAAATTTATTACATATTGGTCGTTTATATTCTTATATCATGTTGTTCAATATACCTTACATAATGCCGTTAGTATGTAATATTTGTCAAACACTTTGGTTTTGTTGTACATGGTTTCAATTTCCAATACCTGTCAAACTTACGCTTCACATCGGAGATCCTGTTGAATATGGAGAAAATGATACAGCAAAAGATGTAAGTTTTATATTTGATTTTTTCTTATTTCGAATGTTAAGTTTCTTTTGACTTCTTCCTTAGGTTGTGAACCGGAGTCGAATAGCATTACAAACATTAATTAATAAACATCAGCCTCATGGTAAATCTTATTCTAGAGCATTAAAACAACGTATTGACATATCGATTACTTTTTGGAAAAATGTTTTTTCTACCATAGAAATGAATATGACCAAATCAAATGTACAATGAGAATAACTATTTTTATTTCTATTTATCTCTTTCATTTTATTCGTTGAGCTTTATTTGATACGTTTATGCAGCCTCAACAGTGATTGTTTTCTGGTGCAATATTTTTATCTGTGATCTTTTATGGTACTATTTTTTATCTAACTGGTGAATGATACATTTTTTGTGCATCGTTATTGACAATTATATTACTTTTTAGAAGATAGTAAAAAATGACAATTCTTTATCCCGTAAGGAATATTCACAGTTAATAAGGGAATTGACCCAAGTACTGACGAATACAAGGATGTATTGAAAATGTGTCTGTAAGATGAAAAAAAACAAATTTAATGATAAAAAGTGTAGTGATGGATAATATTTATATTTACGTTACAAAAAAATTATTAAACGGAAAATTTGTTTTGTAAAACACACAATTAAACCAGTGTGCTTTCAATATAGAATATTTAATCGTGAAGAAGCTTTTATCGGACGCTGCTTTCATATAAGTCACTTCGCGATAAAAAACTCAGCTCACAAGATTAGATTTTTCCATTATACATGCTAAAAAAAAGCGTCAAAGAGTATGTATGGTTGCTCTATATACGTACGATAAAGTTACATTCGTCTCATTTTGTAGCCAAAACTTACGACTAGAACTTGAAAGAGCCACATTTTTAAATGTTTACTCTTTGACCTTTCCGACATACTTCATCTCAAAAACTTGAAAATCGCTTAGCTAGTTTTTTTGGAAAACTTAATTTTCTCAGAAAACTAAACATAAAATCAAAACTCCGACTGTTTCAAGTTCTAACTGCCAGTCTTCTCAAAATAAAACCAACGTACCTTTATAGCACCTAAAATGGACGGGAAATGTGGAAGTTATCCATTCAGTTGAAAGTAAAAAAGTAGTTGTTTTATTTATTGATGTTCAATCAAGTGAAAAAGGCGGATCCGGGATCCACGCGGATACATGCTGATACAATCATTTCCGAAAGTATAAAAACGGATCAGGTAGTAACAAGGTAAAGTAGGACTCACAGAAGTCAATTTCGTCTCATTAATTGAAATTAAACTCTGCGAGTACCAGTAGCGGATCCAGAATTATTTTTTAGTACGTGCAGTATACGATAAAAGTGCGAGATACGTATGGTCGTCATAGAAACAATTTATTCTAAGAGAGATCTGCTGGGAAAACACAGTTTTTTTGGATAAAAGGTATGAGCGGCCGCTCATACCGCTCGCGAGCTGGATCTACCACTGATGAGCACACTTTAACCTATTATTGTGTATTAGTTTGTCAATTTTAAACTGTCGGCATATATTTTGTATTTCGCAGACATTCTTTGTCTAGTTTAAAAATGTTTCTACCTCGAACTAAAAATTAACTTTACAAAGAAAAATGTCCAGAAAAAAGAACAAAACGAGAAAAATATCAATTAATTGATGATCATGTTCCTTAATTACTCATCAATTAAAAAAATTGTTTAATACGATCATTTGTGTCAAATAAGAACAACTAAAAATAATAATAAAAATGAAAGTGTCATATAAAAATCAAAGCATTATTTTTTCTATTGTCTTCTGCCATGTCTCGTCGAACTTGGCCAGAGGTCATTAATAAAAATTATCTTTCAATATTAATTAAGCAACATAATGTTTGTACATATCGTACTGAATCATGCAAGAATTATCTATCAATAACATACAAATGTACAGAATATAAAAAATTTCCTGCATGTTCATATCAGTTAAAAGGCAAACAACATGTAGATGTAACTTATCGATTATATTCCTCATCATTTCATAATCATCAACAACGCACTGATAGTAATCGTTTATTATCACTTATTCGTGACAATATTCGTCAAATGACAGATAATGGATTAACAGTTGTACAAATTAAAAAGGTAATTAAAGTATTACATCCAGATCTTTCCATTGATTCAAAAATGAAAAGTGCATTGAATATAAACAACAACAAAAGCGTTGTCGCATAAAATCCAGTGAAGAATTATATTCGTGGTGTTCTCAACATAATACATATCCATCAGCTGATAAAATACATGACGTTTTCGTACCATATTTTGTAGCTGTGGATGTAAATAATAGATTTATTTGAAATTGGAAAAACGTCGAGGAAAAGGTCGTCCG
>CAJNOQ010001998.1:0-27025 GCA_905250885.1 Didymodactylos carnosus | reverse complement strand
CCCGGTTTTCACGAGGGGCAAAAAAGAGGGGGGGGTACCCTTAATAAGCGGAAAAGGTTCTCGCATAAGAACAGAAAAACAGGTTTAGTTAAACATAATACAGCATAAATGAGAAAATAATGCCAGAAAGAGTAAAAAAATAGTTCACTTTTTGAGCAGCATACAAGAAAAATGTGTAAATAAATGAAACAAATATTAGTACAAAAGCATGCGTCAGATTAGAGAGGGTTGAGCTAGCTAGTACCACTTAGAAAATCTAATCTTCGATGAAGTAATCAACCGCAGCTCAACTCAACTACATGGTTGAGGAGATAACAAAAAAAGGCAGAAACCAGAAATGCCATAAATGGCACACGAATAAACATACAGAATTAAGAATAATGGTAGGTAGATAGATAGCACACACGAAAGAAGAGAAATCTCTCTTATAGCCTAAAAAACATAAGTACTTGGCTGACAGAATGCAAGTAAATTTACTTTAAAATTTACTAAAAAGTCAAATACTTATTCCATTTATCTTCATTTTGTATTTTGTACGTATTCTGCAGCCATACTCTACTGTTGTATCAGCAAACACATGCACGGCTACTAAGTTTGTTCAACTCCGTAGAAATATATAAGTTTATTTTATAAATGTATAACGATTGATATTGTGGTGTTCATATACAAGTGGTCAATGCAAAAGAAAAGAGTGACTGGCTTGTCCAAGTATTTGGCTGAAGCAAGTCAAGTAACGACACTAGACAAGTTCTTGATCAAATACTTGGCAAGCGCTTAAC
The DNA here is from genome assembly GCA_905250885.1 of Didymodactylos carnosus. Taxonomy (NCBI): domain Eukaryota; kingdom Metazoa; phylum Rotifera; class Eurotatoria; order Philodinida; family Philodinidae; genus Didymodactylos; species Didymodactylos carnosus. The sequence continues at coordinate 26,246 of CAJNOQ010001998.1, read as the reverse complement.
TTGTCACGTGCTTCCCAAGTACTCATATATTAGTCGAGTTTTGTTATAATAACAGTTGTATCAGAAGTTAGTGACATCTAGCGTTTAATACACATTCTTCGTCAGTGTTTTGATTGTTAGTAGATTGGTCTAATTATGAGCCAATCATGCAACCGCACTGGAACATCGTTGTCGTGCCGATTTACGTAACAACGGTTCACGCGGTATCTTGGCTGTAACAGTCTAATTCATGCAAATGCGTAGTCAACTACAGAACGTTCGAATAAGAAATTTAAAAAATATTATTACAGCTCTTTTCACTCCACAATATTCTAGATGTACTCTACCAACAATACAATACAACGGAGAGAACGCCTCATTTAAAACACATTTTTGAACTAAGAGGGCACTTAAGATTTTTACTGAATCGACACCTTTCCTTTTTGAAAAAGGCTAATAACAAAGTTGCTGTTGTTGGTTGTCGAATATATAGTCTGACTCAATCGCTCTAAGACATGAAAAAGAATAATAAAATCAACAGTTTGATAGAAATTTTAGAGAATTGTTTTCTTAAGATTTGCTCATTATCAAATAATCTATACAGCAAGTATTATTAGAAAAAACTCAGTTAACAAATAAGAACGATTCGAGTATGTATTGTTGGATACAATGATACATAATCTTGCTGCTGGATTCGTATTTAACTTGAACCTGAGACATTTATATCATAAAAAATTTAATTTTTTTTAAATATTGATATTTATTCACTATATAGTATTATATTAAAAAAATAAACTATTCAATCCCTTTCATTCTTTATGTACTGTAGTATGAATATTTGTTTTTTACTTCCACGATTGTTTGTAGCAATGCATGTAACTGTACGATTGTTTCGTGTATACATTTCATTTGGTATATATTGATATTCATTCGTGAATGCTAATGGTTTTCTAGAATCTGGTTGATTAACAATAATACCATCATACCAGATAAAAGTTGGATTTGGGTTACCTTTAAAACAATAAGAGATACATTTGTTAAGGGATTACTTTGTACAAAATCTTTAGAAATGTTTTAACTATTTTTGATTAATTCTTGTTACCTCCAATTGAACATTTCACAATATTGACAATATTTTTCTCAACTTGTAAAACAATGTATTCGGTTTGCAAAGGTTCAATATAGTAGGGTGCATCTTTTAAGCAAAAAAAAGACAACAATAGAATTCATTGTTCGTAGCTTACGCTGTTCCTTTACCGAATACTTCTAATTCAATGTTTTGCTGTAATGAAACAGGTCTCCCTTCCATAGTATTTACATCACAAATGTAGACACCATTATTGGATTGATTTGTATATTGAATACGTAAATAATCCTGACCAATCTGAGGTGAATAATTATCGTTTTCAAGTGATTGTTCATTGGGTACAGTAAATGCAAATTGTGACAATGTATCGGTATAGATTGGACACAATAACGTTGTCTGATCACCAACGTCGGCATAGAAATGTGTTTCACGCATTGGAACTCGACGTGGCCCACCTGTTAAGGAAAAACTGATCAATTTCAAGATTTTTTACGTAACGGTGATCTATGATAAACGTACCACCAACAGTGAGAAAAAAAACTCTTATACCAATGAGATCATTTTTTAATCGAACGACACACTCGTAATGTCCTTCGTTCTCATGTCCTACATCATGTATTTGTAATCGTCGTGTTTTTTGTACAATACGTTCATAATGTTGTACAAACTGAATATGAAAACTTTCAATGTCTGCTTTTTTGTACTGAATTGTACGATCTGGACCGCATAGTGGACCATTAAAATTGTAACCTGTTAATGTTTGACCATAACCTTCAAATTCAAGATTAATTAACTCTGTTGCTAAACGTAAAAAGAAAAAGATTGATTAAATATTCTAGAATAAAATAATGAGAGTCTACTCACGATCATTTGTTAAAATAAAATACTTTTCATCAACAATTTTATTTTCCTTTCGTACTTGACAAATATAAATACCTTCATGATTAATATTAAATGATTCGATAATTAATTCGGTTTGATTTATGATTTCATCTGTGCCATCGTAACGATGAATAATCCATATTATCAATTCAAAACTTTGATCGATTAATTTCTTGTTATTATCCGTTTCACATAAATATTGTAAACGTTCACCTTGTTGAACAAAGTGTTTTGGCAACCATTGGTTTATAATTAGAGATTTTTCTAGAACAAAAAAGCATCATTTAGTTTCATTACATACGTGCTACGCAACAAAAATATTGTACGAGTATATTGTATCACATAAAAACGTGGTGTATGAGGATAGTTTTTATACAAATTTCATAAGTAATTGAAAAAATTGATACTTTTTTTCTGCTCCAAAATTCTATTTTGCGAGATATTAGTATCAAATAAATTTAAAGTTGTGATGATGAAAGTTTGAAGAATAATGATCATTGTTGTCTATTCTAGATTATTTAAAAACGTTGGAACTATTTAAATTCATTAATTGTTCACCATTACTTAACAAGGTGATTTCAAGCATAAAACATATGCCAAAACGAAAAACGACCACTACTACTACTACATCGTCACCATCAAAAAAGAGATTGCCATCCTATTTGAATTTTGATCATGAAAAATATCAATGGAAACCAGATATTAACTATCGTCAACATCCTGAATTATGTAAGTGAATCGTATAGTTAATTTAATTGATTGTCTCTTCAATACAAGATATACTTTGTATATTTTGTATGTTTTAGATCGAATTGGTCGTGGTGAACAAGGTGTATTAACGTGTCAACCGTACAAAGATGAAATATGTCCACATTGGCGTTTTAAAACGGTTGATATTGCTGAAAAATCAGCGACAACAATTTATCAATTATTTTTAAATTATCTTGATAAAAATGATTTTGTTGGTGCTGATTTAGCAAGAAAATTTTTACAAATGGGTTTTACAAGATCAAGACGTTATGCTAACCATTCATCGGGAACAAAATATGATAAAAATACCTATGATATATTACCAATAAATAAAGAAACATTAGTATGTGAAAAAGCACAAACAGCTGAAGTATTTAAAAAAAAATGGTTTGAAGCAAAAGATAATGAAAAATATAAAGAATTAGCTGCACAACATCGTCAACTATATGAGCAGAAATTGATAAAAAAAGCACAATTAACAACTGCTGATATAAAAGATTGTGACGATGACGACAAAGGTCGTAAATCAACGAAACGATCAAAACAAAAAGTTGGTAAACGTAAAGTTTCGGACACCGTTAGTGATGAAAACGACGAGTCTCATTAAAAGAAAACCCAATATTTTCATCCTTCATCTAGTCATTTTATTTTGTTTTCTCTCTTATTACTGATGTTATGTCTAAAGTTAGCTACTCTGTTGATTTGTTTGTATTGTATTGTACAGATCTCTTTGTTTAATACTCGAAATTAATCAAGAAGAAAAGAGTTATTTTAATAAGATGAGATGTCCTGATAAGTTGGATGTTCTGTAAATGAAGTAAAACTGATGAAAAGTTTTCAGAAAGGAGCGGTACATTCTCTTCTCTCGTGCAAAAATAAAATTTATTGTTATTCGTCAGAAATAAAGTGCTATTTAAGATATATAGGTTACTCCGTCAGAAGATTTTCAGACGTATATTACGAAGACATTTACAAAATAAAAAGTCAGCAGAATAAAGATAAACTTCAACTCTTCCGTTTCCTTCCGTAGGAAGATAACGAGAAAGTCCTAACTCTAACCTCACGAGAAGACATAATATGATTTCTATTGAAAATAAGGCATAATATAGCTAAAGTATTCTTACGCCCTTTGAACTGTGAGATAGCTGTTGATAATATAAATGTGTAAAGAATATTATGCATTTTTTTTGCAACGATATTTGATAAATTAATATTGAATATGCATGTGTAAAAATCAATCAGTACACATCGTTATTGTTTTGAATCATAGTCTAACGTTTCTTCTACTTTCTTTTATTACAATTATGAATAGTAATATTTTTCTCAATATTTAGATATTATTTTTGTATTCTGATTCGTTGAATTGTTATACTACCAATCGGCGCCTATTTTCGTTTTTAAGCTAGGTTACTTCAACTATTTCAAATATTAAACGATACTTCAGAGCTTTAATTGATAATAAATTGACCAGCTATTCGGTGCTAATCCGTAGGTACACATTGTCTCAAGTATCGTATTGATTTTAACAAAATCACATAATTTTTCGTTGTTATCAAAGTCTTTTAACACTTTTATGAGCATACATTAGTAAGGAGGCTCTAATTTTACTTATGATAATTTAAAAACTTAGTTTATCTTCTTAATACACACATATATTTCAAAACAGCACAAAAAACGACAACATAGCAGCACGTGGACAAAAAAACACATTGTTTAGTTTACTGTACTTTCAGCATTATCTTAAGATTCAAATAAAAAAAGAGTAGAAAATCAAATAACAGAAAAAAATGTTGAGGAAGCAAAAATAATGATAATAATCTGAAAACACGGTGTATTCAATTTTTCTTCAGACAGAAAAATAAGCAGTAAAACGAAATATATAAACTTGTATATAATGAAACAACAAAGGTTTTAGTCTATTCAACAATGTAGGACGGACCTTCTTGTTTTACTTGTTATATTCTTTACGAAAAGTCGTCAAAACGAATATGTATTGAGACAAAGAATATGGATGATCCAAAACATAGGAAAATATCTGATTGTTATCAATTGAGTGTAAAAAAAATACCAGTGGAACATACGTTTTTATCTATCTTTTTTTTACAATATAATAAAATAAAATAAAAAATGCAAAACAAATCGATTAGCGAAAGTTTTTATGTACAATAGCACCGTTGTTTTCGTTATTGTTGTTCGACGTTGATTGTGCCTATTAACTAATGACCTATAGGACTTATGTCTGTCGTGGCTGCTTTGACTTATTACAGCATAATACAACGGCGAATATAAACGCAAGAAGCTAAAATAAATAAAATAAAATAACATGAAGTTATTCATAATATTAATTTGTACAATCAGACTGATCAAATACTTTTCGACTGTCTTCCCTTTTTTTTTCATACAAACGCACTTTCAACTCTTCTTATAGGCACCTAGTACGATGTTAAAAGCGGTCAAATGAGATCCTGAATATGATCACGAGTTAAAATGGAAACTTTTCAATCAACTAATCTCGTTCTCTCCAACATCTTGTATAACAACTATTAAAACGCGCGAAGTTTAGAATTGAAAAATTCTATAATCAAAGTTTATAAGTGCTACATCCAACATTAAGACATAGAAATGTTAACTCACTTCTATGACAAGAACAGCAACTGCTCCAATAATAATGTACAATTTGTGAGAGACAATTATGTCTAGTAGTTTATCATAACAACCCTGTAAAAAATAAAGTTAATATTACATAAACGAAGTTTTGAAAGTGACTTACAGTTTGATAAACATCCGTTCCATCCACAGCACATTGTTGTGCTTTCATAAGTGTTTCTTCGGACAATGTGGTCCAGTCTTGTGTCCAGGCGTTTCCCATCGGACCTAATACATAGGAAGGTAGTGTGTTGTATATTAATAAGGAATTACTGAATGGGAAATACTGATATCATCTCAACTTTTATAGGTCAAACAAAATGAATAATAACTTACAGCATGTCAGTGGATACTTGAAGGATTGTTCTGGGATCCATGGATTTATTTTGTTCCACTTAGGTGTATTTCTAAAGTCTGTTGAATTGTGAGCACCGCAACATTTCAACTGCAGGAAGAAGAAAAACAAACTTTCTACCATGCCAAAAACAATAGAAGAAGAAAACTTACATTGTACATAATAAAATCCCATGCTAAACTAACCGCACCAGGTTCATTCTCTTTAATTGGAGGACCTTGATAACCTTTTGAAATTGATTCTTGTAGTTTTGGAACAAATTGTTCTTTGAATTTTGATTGAAATGAAACGATGTAGATAGTTAATGCTACTTCAACGATTATAATTATTCCAACAAGAATTGAATACTATTAAAAAACCCAAACTAGTGTTCATTCTTAAATATTTAAAACATCATCATAGATCGTTCACTTACCACTGTGAGCAGACATATCGATCGTCTCATTGCACCGCAACATCCACAAAAACCAAGAATGAACAAAATCGAACCAAGAACCACAACTACTATGGCAATCATTGTAATGTAAGAGAAACCTTGATCAAGATAGGAATCTGATCAGGAAAATAAAGAGAAACAATAATACAATATTGAACTTGTTGGTTGATATACAATGACTTACTGTTGGTATTGATAGGTAGCAAAGCTTTTATTTTCTGGAACTTTGGATCGACCATTACATAAATTCCGAGAGCAAGCAGAGCTGCTCCAACCAACTGAAATAAAATCATTTTCATTAAATGTGACAAAGCAGTGTTCAATAAAAATAACATAAATATAAGTCTTAGATTCTTTCATTCATCTCTAATCTCGCAAATGTCTTTAATTTCATATCTATGTTGAGCAGATTATGAACAAGTAATGTTAAACTTACAAAAAATAAAACATTGAATACCACCATAATAATTTGAATTAATCTTATACCGCAGCTCATACTACTGCGTCCACTACCAAATGCCATTTTTAGAAGATTTTTCTTCTTTTTTAAATTTTAAATCTAAAATGAAAGTTTTAGATAGAGACTAAACGCTATTTTTAATTTCACAAATAACATTTTGATCATCATTTTTAATACGTGTGAGTAGAAACATATGTTACATCTAACTTAACAAAATGAACAAAAAAACATTTGTCCAAAACAAAATTGTATGCTAAATGAAACTTTATGTGTCATTAGTGTACTACATTTGTCTAACTTATCTTATTAAAAAAAAATAATTCATAATTTGAATACAAACTTTATGTTAAAATACTTCTCTGATGAAAAATTTAATAGTTCAAGGATAAAAAAAATAAAAATTAATAAATATATATTTTTTTAAAAGTAATATAACTAAATAAATAATATATATAACCTACGTACAGCAATAAAAAGAAAAACTTATCTATGATGACACATGTTTAGTTTTAGCATGACATAGATAAGAATTATTCTTTCTAGATATACTTATAAAGGAAAAAAATTTGTATGACTAATATATTTGATCACGGTTACATCGACGTCACTAAACCGTTGCTACCAAAACAGCAAATATATTGTACAAACTGCCATTGATCATCTCTAACTTTTTTCAAGATGGTGAGCCTTCTAGCAATGATGTGTTTGACAAAATATATGATTAGTTTTAGATAATAATTGAATTTTTTTATTCAATAAAATTTATTTTCAAAGATAGTATCGATAACACTTAGCATAATAGAAGAATACTCTTAATATTTTGAGTTTTATTAAAAAACATAACTAACTCATCGATATTTTTAGTTCAGAAAAAAAACAAAAGATTTTTCTTTAGATTTATTAACTAAATGAAAGAGGTGAAAATATTCTCAAATTTTGAATCATATTTTCTCGCCATCTGGCTACAAAATAAGAATGTCTATCTCTAACAGAGGTCATTGTCTCAACTCTTATGCATGTTTTGTCCCATATATATGTCACGGATAAAATAAAAACAAATGATGAATGTAAGAATTCAGTAAATAACACTGTGATGTCTATTTACCTGACATTCCCAATGTAGACAAATTTGTGTTTAAAATACAAAATTTGATTTATACGTACTTGCACGTATGCACATAAAAGAAAATGTCTTTTTGATATTAGTATAGTGCTGTACTACCACCAACAAGATCATCATCTTCAAAAAAACAAAAACGAAAAAAAAAGAAGAAAATAATCTATATAACGGAAAAAGTTTTTTTATTTCATATCTGTTTAACAATAGGTTAGAGTGAAAAGAGAAGCGAAGAAAAAAAATCTATTTTACAATTAACACCGTAACTAAGATGTGAACCTATGGTGCTTAGAATAGAATGGAATATGTATGATCACTCTGCAGCAACAAACACGAAACATAAAATGACACATTTTTTAGCACACACACAGTAAAAGATTTTCAAAATCATGATACACCCTCCATGTCGACCTTTTCATAGAGGAGAGGAAAAAAGACTGAACATATTCACTTAGAAAATAAAATTGAATGCAAGATCAAAAATCAAGGAAACGAACACAATATTGGCATTTGCTGTTATATAATCTCATATTTTATTCTCTTACTCTACCTTTCAAATGAATTATTTCTCTAACTAAACTAAGACAACGATATGTTGACGTGTGAACAAAAGAGGGAGGTGTAAACTATAGAATAGACCAGAGAACTATGTTTAGTGCCCTATATATATAAAAAGTAGAATGGAATAGAAATTTATTCATCATTCAATTGGTGACGATAGTAAAATGATTGTACACATTCATGTTTAATATGGGAACAAAAATCGCACACATACATACACTTGTTACGTCATCCACTAGAGAAAATTGACAGTTATTCCAGAGCACGCCCTTAAATATCTCTTTCTTATAGTCTATTACTGATTCAGAAATCATATTTTATTTTTACATGACATTTTTGCTTTATGTATGTTTTTACCCTAGTAAAATTGTTTTCACTAGTAGAAAGAACTCTTTTCTTCTTTTTTTCAAAAATGATAACAGTTCGAAGTCAATCGTAGTGTGAGAATCGTACTCATGGAAACGTACTAACCTGTCATATACTTCTTACCTTGAAAATGTAACTAACAACAGTTCAGATCAATTAGTCGACAAAGAAAAAGATGATAGCAAATGATCAGAATGGCTTAAGAAGAACAATAGTTTAAAGATTGAGTAGTGTGTGGTATCCTCTCTGTGTCAATCGTTTCAATAATCCACGCTTAAGTATCAGGTGAATTCAATAAGAACATACCTAAATAGAAGAACTACACAATTTAGTTAGCCGTTTTCTTTTTTTCTTTTATTATAGCAAATTCCATCTGTTATACAAATAAATATCTTTTTTAAATCTTTTACCCTTCTGTTCTAGTTGTACCTACGAAGAAAATAGATGTAAAGAAAGAGAGTCATATAAAAAACATTTAGCCACTAAGTTTATCTAAAAAATTTAGCACAACACAGTTAAATATTTCTTAATATAGTTGTAATAAAACGATTCTTTTTGAAAAAAATGAATACAATGATTGTATGACAACCTGATAAATTTCTTTAATCCATCGAATAATGAACAAGTCTAGAAGAGATGAAAGATGAACAGTTTCTACTGTTCTTTTCGATTAAGAGAGACACTACCTTCTGGAAAAATAATCAGAGGAACAGGTCTAGTTGTGGAATTTAGATCTGGAGTACGTGCTATTATTTGTAACGACTCTTTAATCAATAGACAATAAGGATTTGTGTTTTTCGAAAGAATTTTGAAATCCTGCCATTTTATATGGTGATTTTGTTCACGTTCATGTTTACAGACTGCAGATTTAGAATCGCAATGATTATCTAAATTTAGATTATCGTATTTATTCAATTATGAATCATATATTGTAAGACAAGTGGCGAGAAGATTTGAGGAACATGGACATAAAACAGAGATTACTCAAACTCCTATTATAAATAACAATCTAACTACTACGACAAATACACAAGACTTAAGATGTTCAAAAAGACACAGACAAAAACCAGATCGTTATGGATTTGATAAAGAAGAAGATATATCCGAGGAGAAGACGGGGAATAATGATAATCTAAATTTAGATGATCATTGCGATTCTAAATCTGATGAACGTGAACAAAATCACCATATAAAATGGCAGGATTTCAAAATTCTTTCGAAAAACACAAATCCTTATTGTCTATTGATTAAAGAGTCGTTACAAATAATAGCACGTACTCCAGATCTAAATTCCACAACTAGACCTGTTCCTCTGGTTATTTTTCCAGAAGGTAGTGTCTCTCTTAATCGAAAAGAACAGACAAAAGTCAAAATAAAACGACGACATTACGATAGTCAAAATTTATCTTTTCTTTAGACACATTAGTGTACAGTTACGCGTGTCTACTATACTAAATATGATTCACTCTTGTGTAGAGACCTGCATGGACAATTTTTTTTTGTCCATGTCCGTCTATGTCCATGGACAAAAGTTTTTTTTCTGTCCATGTTCGCGTTTTTTAAATACGTTTTGCGTATGAGAATTAGAGACCTGCATGGACAATTTTTTTTTGTCCATGTCCGTTCATGTCCATGGACAAATTTAAAAAAACTGTCCATGTCCATGGACATGTCCATCTAATGCAGGGCTCTACTCTTGTGTTTTTCCTGTACTTCAATTTCATTTTAATCTGTTAGTCTTGTTGATTGTGATTCAATGTTTTAGATTTCTTGATAATGAAACCATAGTTTCGAAAACTCGAAATAAAATTGGATTGAGTTTATTCGCTGCTGTTAAAGCTCTACTATTTATACAGATATCTTATAGAGATATCTCTCTTCAGATAAGATGCAGACAAGTGTGTAGACATTTTTTCGTCTCAGCGCGTCGATTGAAACGAAAGAGAACGGAAAGATATGCATGTGCGAAAAGAGATATCTCGTTATTTGCTAGTGCTCTACTATTTGCTACAAAAAGTATGCGCGTTTTTTCCTGAATAACAAGACGAAGTCTCATATGAATTGACTTTTCCAATCTTTTCGATTAAAAAAATTATTTGTTCAGTTTGAAAACTTCTGACTGTAGGTTGCACGTGGTATCGATTCTGCATGCGTTTAGCGGTTAAAAATTGAATTCAGCTTTTGTCCTAGAAAAGGCATTATCTTTTCATCTTCTTTTGTAGAAAATAAAAATAGTTGTCAGTTGCAATATACGGTACTCTATGTGTGTGTATGTGTGTGTGTGTGTTCAATTTATTTTGAAACGGTTTGCATGTAGTTTTTCTGAATTTTTTATGAGTACAAAAGGATCTGATAAATCCTTTATAATTATTTGATAAATATCTGTAACATATCAAAAAAGAAATTTTTCTCTATTCTTTGCTATAGATTTCAATTAATCGATTAGTTTAAAAACTGTTCATCTCTTCTAGACTTATTCATTATTCGATGGATTAAAGAAATTTATCAGGTTGTCATACAATCATTGTATTCATTTATTTCAAAAAGAATCGTTTTATTACAACTATATTAAGAAATATTTAACTGTGTTGTGCTAAATTTTTTAGATAAACTTAGTGGCTAAATGTTTTTTATATGACTCTCTTTCTTTACATCTATTTTCTTCGTAGGTACAACTAGAACAGAAGGGTAAAAGATTTAAAAAAGATATTTATTTGTACAACAGATGGAATTTGCCATAATAATTGATTGATGTTTTTTGATTTAGTGATTCAATGTTTTAGATTTCTTGATAATGAATGCTGTTAAAGCTCTACTATTTATACTAAATTTTTATCATAATCTATTCAGATAATTAGCTATAATCTCGGAAAAATTCGTTTTATTAGTATATATTGTGTAAATAAAGCCCTGTAATAAAGGTATAACAAGTTTGGAGCTGTTATACGAGTTTTGGACGAAAAATTAATCAATCACTACTCTCAACGTATTGGCAAGCTAATTTTACAGCACAATTAAACTGTCGCTTAGTCATGAGAGAATAAAATAAATAACTAGATTGCAATTATACTGTGCATAATTTCCGATGTCGACAGACTCTGTCTTAGCTGGCACGTGTCAGAAAATTTCCACTACATAATTTTACTATGTTGTCAAGAACAGAGAAAGAATATGAGAGAGAATTATTTTTCTTCTGTTGAACAAGGGTTTTTCGGTTAGACTTCGAAGATGTCTAGGACATTCAGGTATATGACGATGTTTGACAGTTATTTGTTGTGTTACGCTCACTATAGTCAGTAGCTTTTCTTGTTTAATGAAGCTTAAAAGGGACGAATCAATAATCTCCTAAATAAGAAATTAGCGTTTGTTCTTTCTTCTTATTAGAGAACTAGCAGATAAGGGGATACCTCTTTTCGCACACGCATATCTTTCCGTTCTCTTTCGTTTCAATCGACGCGCTGAGACGAAAAAATGTCCGCACATGGGATGTCTTATGCAGAAAGAGATATCTCCTTATTTGCTAGATTCCTATTGTGAATATTCCAATCGTTTCAATAACCAATATAGGTTTATAACTCCTTAGACTAATATCTCTTCTCTTTTCAAATCACAAATCTTCGTTTTTGTTCTTTTTTTCTTCTTTCTTCTCTCTTCTACTACAATTCTCTTCTCAGCAGTTCTGAATGTCATTCTATTTTCATCCAAAATAAAAACCCATAAAAATGGCGCCGGACAACTAGCTCTCATAAACATACGCAGAATTTCATAAGAGACACTCTAAGATTGAAAAACCGCTATAGCAGAAAGTGTGAGTAACTTCATCATTGGATGTCCACAGAAGAGGTTTACGTCAACGTCTAAAGCAAAATAGTTTTTTTATTAAAGACAGAAGGACATTTTATTCCTCTATATCTTTTACATTAAATCATGGATTTCGTATTCAGACGTGCTACATGGTAAATATGAAAACTCTTTTTTTATGAATCACGATCACTCAAAAACTTTATGAAAATTTTTCTCCTGAGTTATGCAAAGAAACAATAATAAATGTTCTTCAAAATAAAGAAAATCCGTTTTTTTATGCGAAAAGAAAGAATGAGTACATATTTATAGACATATCATATATATATATATATGAATGATTTGTCACAATCCTTGGCATCTGTAAGCACCACTGTTGCTGATGCATATTGGGTTTATGTCAACACTGTAACATATAACATTCTACAGTTATTGATGGAATGTTTATCTGCAAGTGGTTTTAGTTATCGAAAGTGAAGCGTTCACCTATTAGCTACAGCTTTTATTGAAATAACATAAAAACTCAACTGAGTATTACTACTAGCATACATGGAGCCTAAGAGTCACTGCACGCGAAAGACATCAGTGCACTCCCATTCTCAAATTTCGTTGGAATTCTTAGCGATGTCGGTTCTTTTTCATTCTTCATAATTCAAGAGTCAGACCTTTTTCGTCCGAAGATACAGGTATTATACTACGTACGTGTACGATGTAAAAGTATCAGAACATCACAGATACCATGAAATATTACATGTAACTAGCATTAACTGTCCGTCCTCCTCATCTCTAACTTTCAATGAAAAATTTTGTTTCAAAAAACGAATTCGCATAGAAAGTTGCTGCCTAAAAATGACTAAATGATATCACATTGTTAATTCATAAATTTATTTAATTTCGAAGTTATATCACTAGTATTATTAAGAGAGCTATCTGTATCTGCTTAGCCTATCAATTATTATTACAAATTAAATGAAATTGAGATCAACAGTGATAATCATCAAACAAAGAAATAGTGTCTACTAATTAATTTATAATTTGTACAAAATCCATCGAACATATTGAGATTATTCAACTATTATATACGAGATCGTTAAAAGAATGGATGGGAGGACCGCTGCAGTTTATCTACAAACAAAAATTGGTATAATACAACGGTCACAGTAGGTTACGAGATAACGAAAATACATGTTGATAAAAAAGTTAATGAATTTTTTTTCATGTTTGAATGTTCTTTTTTAAAGCACTTTTTTATTAATTAATCAAACAATCACACAATAATCCACAACTTAACCACTTTGTTTCTGTTGTCGTGCACGTAAAACGTTTCGAAAATCCATTTGTTTTGTTTCATTTGGTATTTTGCGACGCAATGTTTGATTGATATCTGGTTCATAACCCGTTTTTCTTAGACCTGCTTTTAAATTACGAACATCTGTTTTTGCTAATATTATATTTCCTACTTTAAGACTCGATGTACTTGAACTTGAATCACTAGTAGCATAAGTTTTTTTCGTTAATAACAAGTCACTACTCCTATTGTTATCAGTTACGGTATATTCATGTTCATATGATGATTCTAGATTATTTGAACTTTTCAATATTGGAAAATCAGCACCATTGGTCTCTGCTAACAATGCTGAATCAGTAGTCGTTGGATGACTATTATCTTTCATCATAAATTTTTGTTGACTTAACGAACGTCGTGGTAAACTTAAATACGTATTTGTCTGATCATTATGAGATGGTTTTCTACAAAAATAGAAAAAAAGTAAAAATTAGATTTTAGAGTATTGAGTACATACGTTTGACGGGATAATATAAGTTTTAATTCTTCTACTGGATTTGAGAAGGCAATTGGTTCCGAGAGTTGACGCTTATAAAATGGATTTACTACTGCTTCTGATTTTGGTGTAAATGTTTGAAAAAATTCTGGTGGTGGATATGGTGGTGCTTTTGGTATTGAGACAAATTGAGGTTGTTCGTTAACAATTATCGATCTACGTTTCACATTTTGTTCATGCTGTTGTTTTTTCTTGTATTCTTTATGAATTTCATCATAATAACGACTTGTTGTAACACGTCTTCTACTAACAATATTTGATTTTTTTGGTCGTTGTTGTTTTTCTTCATTATTCAATTTAATATCATTTTTAGTAATTATTGATAATGAAATTTGATTTTTATTAATTTGTATTGTTAATGGTTGACTAATTAATGCTAAATATAACTCATTACCAAATAGTTCAACTTGTTTCATATAATATGATATATGCATATGATTGTTTAATCGATTTAATTTTAAACGTTCATAAATTGTTTGCGCTTTCCACATTCTCCAATATGTTTGAATTAATAATGTTGCTTTTTGTGTTGCTTGTTGTTTATTATTTATTTGTCGTCTTGTTAACCATCCACGCACGGATGCTTGAAGTAATAATGCCGCTCTTTCACTTTCACTTTTTATTTCTTCTTTTATCAATTGTTTATAATATTTTCTTGTTGATTTCATTCGGATATGTGATTGTATAAATATAATTGATGATATAAGGTGTTTGTACATTGATATTAGACGTTCCATATGATAAAATTTTAAAAATACTTTTGTTTTTCCAATAGCATAATGATTAAAATTCAATTTTTTCAAAATTTCATTGCATGTTTGACCATTAGATGGTAACGTATGATAATCAGTTGTAAATTTATAAGCAAGTACAGCATACAATTGAATAAACTCTCCAAATACTATTCGATGTGAATAACCATGATTTCGTATTTGAATTGTCTCCATTATACCAGAATATTGAATTTGTTCAAGAACAACTTTTTCATCAAATAAAACATAGGTAGTATCATTTTCGTTGTTTATAGAGTGAGAATGTTCTCTATTCGGTAATAAACAACGAACAAATGTTGGCTGTGCCGGGGCTATTCTACTAATTAATTCCATTAAAGAGTATCGAAAATATGTTGATACTGTGGCTTGTGTACGATTTTGTGTATTTATTAACATTTGTTTACTATTTACTGTACGAAATACTTTATTTTCTTCTTGTTTTTGACTAGTAGTATATGATATACTACCCGTTTTTCGCAAACGACTTCGAAATAAAAGATTAATTAAATGATTTTCACTTGTTATTAATAGTTCACTTATTTCCATTGGTAAATAGTCACGATTTTTTTCTAAAAAACTTCCTGCATTATATTCAATTGTTCCAGCATAATGTTTGATAATAAATAATGGTTGTTCTTGTAGCGTAGATATACGTTGACCTTTTTTAAGTGTATTAGTTGATGAAACAGAAAAATAAGGTGATGTCAAATTTTGTCGCCACTTTTCAATTAATGTTTGAGAATTCGATTGAGGAAAACGACTTTCTTCATCGAGTAATGCTAATAAACCAATAGGTTTAGCCAAAAACATATCTAATATACCACGATTATCGGGAAAATTAATTTGATCAAAATTAATATTATTTGATTGTTCAGATTGCTCCATACTATCAGTACCTATATCAAACTCGAATAAATCAGAATTTATACTGTGTATAAAACAAAACTTGACTCTCTTTTTCTACTCGAAAAAATATCGTTTTCTTTCTCGTCTATCCATGTGGAAAGTTTATTCAAATTTATGGCATTAGGATCATGGAGTTGTAACATCAAATACATGGTCATGCAGGAGCTGTCCATAATTTCAAATGTGTTCCGAAGTGAGAATTTTGCATATGTCCATAAATCATTTTACAACCTTCACTCGTGACTGTCCAAGCAAATATCATGGAAAAAATCTAGATACATTTCGTCTATAATCGGGCGATAGGAACTTTTAACTAGATGCGTCTGCAGGTGCATCGAGTAATAATTAAATCGATCGATTATCGGGTGATAAATCGATAGTTGCAACTAGAAAAAATCTAGTAATCTAGATGAATCGGGCGATACTAGGTTTTTTTTTTGACGCTTGGGGGAACACTTTTGTACTATTCACAGTGTACATCTCTAAATATGGTGAGATAAACTAAAGATACCCATGAACATCGTAAAATGGTGTGTGACTACGCAAAATTAACATCTCTGACAGGTATGAACCGTTCACAAAATCTTTTCTTATATTTTTTGTACACACCCAAGGGTAAAAAAAAAGTCTAGTATCGCCCGATTCATCTAGGTTACTAGATTTTTACTCGATTGCAACTACTGTGTAACGACAATGAAAATCTAGTAATTGGGTGATTACTAGATTTTTTCTAGTTGCAACTATCGATTTATCGCTCGATAATCGATCGATTTAATTATTACTCGATGCACCTGCAGACGCATCTAGTTAAAAGTTCCTTTTCCAACTAGTAATCTATATGGCAACTAGTCGTGTATCGCCCCATTATAGACGAAATGTATCTAGATTTTTCCCATAGATGATATTTGCTTGGGCCGAGGAGTAATTTAAAGTTGTAAACCCCCGTTTCACAACAAAAGTACTCTCTGTCACGAATGAAACAATATCTTACGAGGGAACCTTTCGAGATGTCCCCTTCCGGTTTTGTACATGGATCGATAGACCTCAGAGAGATGGTAAATACCCTAAAAGGATTCGTACCCATGACGCTTGAAGACTCGTTTTTCTGGAACACCAGTTTTTCAACAACTCTATAAAATAACCCAAACCTTTTTTTAATGAGAGATGAGTGTAGCCCGCAAATTTCTGACTAAAATGAGACATCTTCCAGCTCTACATGACCTTTCTTTGCAAAGTTATGGAATTTTCAAGATAAGCCCTAAATTAACTTTTTCTTTCTTATTTCTGTGGCTTTGAGCTGACAATGAACATTTAGGGCTTGCCTTGTAAATTCTATAACTTTGCAAAGAAAGGTCATGTAGAGTTGAAAGATGTCTCATTTTAATCAGAAATTGCGGGCTACAATCATGTCTCATTAAAAAAGTTTTTGGTTATTTTTAGAATTGTTGAAAAACTGGTTTTTCAGAAAATCTGATCTTCAAGAGACATGGACACGAATCCTTTTAGGGTATTTACCATCTCACTGAGGTCTATCGATCCATGTACAAATCACTGGAATCGAAAGGGACATCTCGAAAGGTTCCCTCGTTAGTCACAAAAACTCTACACATCTATACATACCATCATTATTGTGTTTATTTATTAAACCTTCATTTTCATATTCTTGCAATTCCCATTGAAAAATATGTTGTCGAAAATAATATTGTAATTGTTCATTTGCAATATTTATACATAATTGTTCATATGAATTATGAACAAATTCTTCAAATCCGAATACATCAAGAATTGCGATTGTTTGCCATTGTTGTTGTTCATCATGTTGATGTTGTTGAGAAATATTTGTTTCTTTTCTATCTGTAATAAATGTTTTTTGAAAATCATCATAATTATTCATCATTTTATTATAATCTATTGTTTTTGATATTATTGATGATGATGATGTTGATGTTGTTCGATTTTTAAAACTTGACCTATATTTAATATCTGATTGATGTTTCTTTTCTACTTCATTTTTAAAATAACGATTCATACCATACACAATCCAGTCAAATAATCGACTATATAAAGCTTTGGCCATTGAATCTCTTGTTTGTCTAGCTTCATCACAAGTATTATATTTAATAACGGTTTCACCACGTGTCATTAAACTTGATTCACACAATGAATGTTCTAATTGATTTTTTTCAATAGAAAATAGATTACTAACAAACGGTACATATTGAATTGAAGTATGAGTTATTTGACATCCACGATGATTTTTATCAGCTGTATCATTACCATCCGTTATTTTATTAATAAATTCAATATTTCCTAAATATAATATTCCATTTAATATATTTAATATTGATGAACATTCGTCAGCATCAAAATTTAATTCATGAAATGTTTTAAAAATGTTTAAAAATGTTTCAATATCAAATTTATTATTTGTACAATCACCAAGATATGAATAATTTATTTCACGATTAAATTGAGAATATTGTTTTAAATTTTCTTTCCAATTTTTTGAATCAATTTCAAATATATTTTCAAATTCATTATGTCGTTTTAATGATAAAAAATGTTCATATAAATAATAGAATATGTGAAAATTTCTTTCACCTGTCATATGTTTAATTACACGCGTTTTTTCTAATAAAAATTCAGATAATTTTGATCCAACAATAGTACCATTTGGAGAAAAAAATATTTCTAACAATTTTCCAAATCTAACATAAAATAATAACAAATATCTACCAGAAATTAGAACATTTTATTTATCTACCTACCGTGATGAATTGTTATTTAAAATTGTTTTTGCATTACCAAATGCTTCTAGCAATAAATTCATTTTGATTAAACGATTTTCTAATGTACGATTTTCATTACCATCATTGTAGCCTAATAATGCTAATTCTGTTAAAACACTTTGTGCTGAATGAGTTTTACCTGTTAAATTTCCAAAAAAGAAAAGAAGAAAATAACAGTTTATACATGAAAAACATTTATAATGTGTTATAAACACAGAAACAATCTTGTATCTCATTTTTTATGAGCAGTTCACAGTTGTATTCTCGCTTCGATGAATAGTTGACGCGTTGTCACAAATGGAATATATTTTTTACGCGTGCCCACACACCATTTTACGATGTTCACGTGGTCGATCACAGTTCAGAGTTAGAACCTGGCCGGTGCCAGTCCGATCCGGTGTAAAAGTTTAGACTGGCCAGTTTCCACCGGTCTTTTGCCGGTCTTGAAATATTTTCAAACCGGCAGGTGATCGACCGGTTTTAAATTCTTAACATTTTTCTCTTCTTCGTTCAAGAAAACTGACCTGTTGAACAAGTTTGCAGAAAAATGAACTGAAGAACAGATTCTCCGATCCGGTCTGCTGTTTTGAACCGGCCGGCTCGGTCTCTAATATTTAGACCGGTTCCAACTCTGCCACAGTTCATTTCACAATGGTCACACGTGTACACGCTGTTTTATATACGGAAATTTCTCCGTGAGTGTGGTTGATGAGTGTGTATGGGAACGACGAGAACTCTCCATTAAGCTAGTCTTTTGACCAGAGCTGCGTTTGATGACAAGTAACGATATAAGTAATCAAGTCGGACGCTTGTCAACTGTAGGAAAGATATCGAGCTATTGAAACTGACACGTGTCAGTACCTTACACGGATACCAGTAATCAAACAAGACAATAGACAATGTATTCTTTCTTCTTCCTTGTTAAAGAGTGAATACATACTTTGATTCGAACAAAAGTACTTGCCTGATCCCGATTCACCCGATATTAGAATACATTGTGATTTTCCTGTAACAATCATTTGATTATAGACATTTTTTGCTATTGAATAAATATGTGGTAATAATTGAGTGTATGATTGTTTTGAATATTTCAATTGAAAATATAAAGTATCAATAGGTAAATATTGTTTTGGATTAATGACAATTAAAATATCACCAATATACGTATAAATAAGTGTTTTTTCGAATCGTCTTTTCAATGATTGAATTAATGTTTGTTCATCAAGATAAGCTAATTGAGCTAAATCATTTTCATTATCAATATCGTTTGGATTTTTCTGTTTACTCATCCATGGATTATCATTTTCAGTATCATTTTCAAAAGAAATCGATAAATTATGTTGTTTATTGTAACGTAATGTCCTATCCTTGTGCGGAATTGAATCTATTGGTATCGACAAATGAGTTGTTTTTTTAGGCTCATCGAAAACAGAGCTATCTTTGACCCTTAGTTTTGAATCATTTTGTTTGATATAGGCAACATGTTTACTAAAAACATTGCTGTTATTTTCTCCAATATCGCCTGTTGTAGTTACATGATCAACAATTTTTGAAGTTTCATGTAATTGTTTTAATAATTGTCTATAATATTCCAATGTTTCATTATCAACATTAACAAATGTATTCTCAGTTAATAATTGTTTGGCTGTTGGTCGTTGCTCATAATCTTTGATTAAACATGAACTAATAAAATTATTAAATTCATTTGACCACAATGATGTATTTTGTAAACTTGGTGGAGGATTTCGTGGTATATCAAATAATGCTTTTGATGGATGAATATGTGATAATGGTGGTTGACCTTCAGCTAATTCAACTGCCGTAATACCCAATGACCAAATATCACATCTTTCATCGTATTCATAATCAAACTGTTGTTGACAAGCAATGATTTCAGGAGCCATAAATAAAGCTGTACCCACACATGAATTTCGTTTCTGTTTCTCATCAGTTCCAAATGAACCTGATACGCCAAAGTCAATTAATTTGATACCATAGGTTAATGTCACAAGCAGATGACTACCTAAAATGTTTTACCTTCATCATCTAAAATCATGTATTATTCAAAGTATTATAACGTACCTTTGACATCTAAAAATAAAAATATGATTATTAAATTATAAAAATTTCAAGTTTGATGTGTCATTCAACAAACCTCGATGCATAATACCATTTGAGTGTAAAAACTGAAGAGCTTCTAATGCCGAATGAATAGCATAGATTGTTACTTTTTCTAATTGTTGATTAAAATCGTAGATGAGAATGTCTGCCTGATTTATTGTTTCAAATGATTGATTTTCACGTATTCTGTTTAAAAGATTGACAATTGTTCCATACTCACACAATTCCATGACAAACCATAAACATTTTAAATTTTTATTTTGTGATGATAGTTTTATCTTATGAGTATCTTGTTCTGATTGTTGATCATCATCTTCATGTTCACAATATATTCCAATAAATTTTGGTAAATTTGGATGAATAGATAAATTTTTAAGAATTTGAAATTCATTTTGTATTTCATCGGCAATATCAGTAGCAAATGTACGCACAATTTTTGCTGCTGCATGTACATTTTCTTGATTACGGTGGCGAACTCTAAACACTTCTCCAAATGTTCCCTGTCCAAGTTTTTCAAGTAAAACCCATTCGGTGTCAGGTTTTGGCAATAAATCATCAAGCTAAAAGGATAAAAACCAGAAAATTTTGACTCTCCTGACATTATTATTAGAACGTGAATTTAAAAGATTATGGAAATACCATTCTTTCGATCCTGGTTAACAGATTTTTAAGAAAAATTAGATAAAAGATCTCGATTATGAAAACTAAGTTTTTTTTATGGCAAAATCATTGATTAGATCATGAGAAAAAATCTATTTGAGCATATGCTAAGATAAACATGCTTTAGATCTCGCAATATTTGAGTGCATAAATTGTCTTTATTCTCCATCTAATTTCTACTAGTTTTCCAGTAAATATCCAGTTTCATGTATTTAACAAAAAAAAAATGAAAATAGATAGAGAAACACTCCAACTTGTGTGATGAGATACCATCATTAGTACCAATTGGAGAAATATGTATGCTAATATAAAGAAGAACATAGATTGTCAAATGATATGATATGTTTCCTTGATGACGGTATTATATAACACGTACATTTCTAGTTAGTAAATATGTTGATATTCTTTTCAAACTCTAAATATATTTCCCTACCAACCAGATCGCTAAATCATTGTACGATATAAAGATTTAGTTTTCTTAACCAAGATCTTTTGCATGTTTCTTTACAAAATTTTATCAATGAGGATCAAAAGTATGTTATTTCTGTGATCATTTCTCATATTATCCCTTATTATTGTATCAAAAAAACAATGCTGTCATTCTTGCTATTGCATGTCTACAAAAACTTTAAACTGAATGACTATATGACGTGTTAGCTAGATTCAGGACAAATATATACTCATCTTTCAAACTTTTTCTTATTCTACTAGAATGAATTTGAATCGAGATATATTATCATAATATTAACAAGTCTTTCGTTATAATATTTTAATATCTAAGAGATTATTTATCAAAAAAAAATTCATTCTTCACATAAGGCAGAGATGTGAATTCGATTTATTATATATTTTCAAGTAAAAAACTTATGCACACTTTGTTTGATTACTGTTCTGATCGTCTTTCTCTAGAAGACATAGATATAAACACTGTAGTACAGCTTCCTTTACAATCTCTGTACTAAGATATTATAGGATTTAACGAAAAACAAAACATTGTTCGGTACATTCAATATGAAGAGAAGATTTTTGTTTTTTATTCTATTAACGAGTCTAATACGAATATCCTTATCAATTTTCTAAACGGAAATACTAACAATATACATACTTGTAATTTATTATTTAGTGTTGACATCATAGTATAGATTAAAAGTTTAACATTTATCTGTTATCTTTCTTTTAATTTATTGTTCAATCATTACTAATAATTTCTAAATTTTTTAATCTCTGTTCTTTCATCTTCGTTTCTTTTTTCTCATTGATCATGCAGCAGACTCGTTTAAATGAAACTGTGAAAGGAAGGATGCCTTTTAACATTATTATTATTATGTGTTTTTGTTTAATACATCATTTGACACGTCTTACCGGGAAAAAAAAATGAAAAAAATAGAAAAACGTAATTTTTATTTTTCTCTTTCTATATTTGTGTATATGTGAGAAATTGTTTTACTTCTAGTTCAAATGACATTAAAAATTGTTCCTCATTTTTGTTGATATCTCTATCTGTTTATTAAGAGAAAAATATATAGAATTTCATCACCACGCACCTTCTAGCGTAAATTCTTTATTTCTCATAATAATAATAATCTCTCCGGAAGATGAAAAATAATAAAATAGAAAAAAAAAAAAAAAAAATAGATGAAAAATAAAATGTCCATATCTTTATCATGTGTGTGTATAGATCTTTACGCCGTCTTTCATAGTCAATTTAGTAGTTTGACAAATATAAAACGGAATACGAAAAGCACAAATGACATCAGTTTGAGTTAAATTTCTTTTTATTATACTCAATTTAGTCATGTATACAGTAGTAGTTTAATCATTGTAATGATGTTTCATTCTTCAATATACTTCTTATTTAAAAGTTCGTTCAATCAAGTTAAGTACATTAATAAATACAGAATTTTATTAAATCACTATAGAATATAAACAATTTAGAAAATATAATTTTTAACATTTGATTGTCATTTTTTTTTTAAAAATTATTTATTTAATTAAACAATTTAAAAAAAAAAAAGATCTTATTATCAAAATTTGTCATGATCATATGAGGTCGAGTAGTCTTTGACAATTAATAACAAGTGGAGACAAATTATAAAAGAAAAAATATAATAACATTTTAATGTTGATAAACATTGTAAAGCATTTCTTTGAGAGTGTTTTTAATTCATTTAAGTGTCTTCTAGGTGATGCGCATCTTCCTGTGATAGAACATGTTGTAAGACATTGAGTTTATTTATTTGTTAAACATTTTTTACAAAGTTATGATTATGAGATGATCATGGTAACGAAATACGACTTTTACTTTTTGAAACTGAATACTTTCACTCTGATTTTACATTCAGCTCTATTGACAATAATTGCTTTTTTGTACATAATTTGGATAGAGAATAATATGAAGAAATATTTCAGTTAATATGTAACTTTGATGATAAATTGCATTGTAAACGAATATGTCCTGTTTTTGATAGTACTGTTTCTCACTTGATGAAAGATGAAGGTAGAAAAACTGATACTATAAAAGTTGATAGAAAAATGTTTGTACATATGTTCTAATAAAATAGAAAGAAAACGAATTGTTTAATTAACTATAGACAATAAACGTGAAAGAAAAACTTTTTTTCCTTCATTCTATGGTAAATTCTGAGGAAAAAAAAGTCGACAACAAATCCAAATCTCAAATGAATTTGTTCTGCTTGATTGTGTACTTGATACAACTCATTTGATAAACTTGATAATAAAAACGGTGGACAAAGAAATGATGGTAGTGATGTATTTGAATAATCGATAATCAGATTTCTTACTCGTAATTGAAAAATAATACACAATAAAAACATTTATTGATTATAGCATAATTGAACAGATCTAATTTCTAATTTCATTCATCTTGTTTTCAGTTCATTTTGATAGCAATGTAAAAAAATACGTCGTTTCCCACAAATAAATATTTCGCTAATGAAACTTGATAGCATTTCATATTCCGTTCTTTGCCGATGATGTTATTTTAATCAATACTAATTCTGTTCAATTATTAATTACATCTGTGGACGTTCATATTACGAAGTTATGTTTAAAAACTAACGCATTTTTATTGAAAGATTCTCCATAAATGTACTTTTGAAATGATATACAAAACATATGTATTATCTTTATTTACATTCAGTACTGGAATCTATTATTTGAGAATGTTCGATATTTACCAGCTTTAACTTTTTTGGCTATAATAAAAAGATTCTGTCGTATAACAACTTTGAATATTCTTGAATGGCTAAAGTTTAGATACCATTTCAAAGTGAAACGATTACTAAAATACTTTAAAATAATTCGTAATTTAGCACTACTATATATAATAAATCACTATAAACTAGGACGTAAATATTTATGTCATAAATCATAAAATAATAATAAAGATATAATCAAAAGAATATCTTCTATTGCTAAATTTTTCTTCAATTTTTAAAGAATAGAACGATTTTAGATTTGAAACTCTGAATACACAATTATTAACAATATAACATCTACATAAATCATTGTTTAATAAAAGTCATGAAGTCTGGATAGTCTACTAAAACAACTTTAACATTTATAATTTCATTCTCGAAACATAGAAAGTATTTTTTATGCGATTAAAAATTGGATTTCTGCAACAAAACTATTATTTGTATCAGAGAAATCTTGTAGATAGCCCTGTATATGGGTCACGGAGAAATGTCTGTCCTAAATACGACAATGGAAGAACTTCTTTAGTGAGTGAGCTCACTTTCTTAAATTTTCAACTTAACAGTATTTAAATCACATCACCATATTTCCATGTAGTCAAATTGAAATCACAGACACTGATGTAATTTGTAAATTCGTTCAAAATATGAAACGATTCGTGAAGATTACTGGACTTGTTACTTAACAATAAAATACAAACCACTTCTCCCTGGAGATCTATTTTGCAACTTCTTCAAAAAAAAAAAATAGCAATCACACAAATTAGAAAACTGTCGTTCTACTCTATGATTAAACAAAGACATTTTCACCTTTTGTCAATGTGGTCTATCGTTAACAATTCAAACTCAAAGACATGTCAGAGCATATTAATAGTTATAAGTTTGCTTACTTACTTGTAACAAATAATTATATAAAAATGTTAAAGATAGACAAATCGGATGTTGAAAAATACACTTTAGAATCAATCAAAGAATTATAACATAATAATGATGAATTCGAAAAATTGCACGAGAAAGCAGAATAAAGTGGAAGATTATGAATAGTTTATTAGAATATGAACATTGACTAGTTGTGAAATAAGAAGTAGAAAATGGAGAAATATTTCATGGGAGAAGACATTTGTACAAATAAGTCGACAAAATAAATGATATTTTAACAATCAATCTGATCAAATTATTGTCTTCGACAATAGAATGGCGTTCTCGACTATCATAGTCAATGAAAATAATTTCAAAAATCGAGAAAATAGTATTGTGAGTATGACACGTGTACATGCAGAATGTATGTTAACATTAACATGTGATCTTTCACTCGTTCTTAATAAATTATAATCAATAAAATTGGATTCATTAAAGGACGAGAACGCATTAAACGGAGCATTAGCCTACTCACGAGGGAACCTATCCAACTGTCGGACGCCGTTTGACTCCATATTTTGGCTATAAGTAGGACTCAGTGAGACTAAGAAAATCCTAAAAGGGTTCGGGCCCATGACTCTTG
>CAJNOQ010001997.1:0-27032 GCA_905250885.1 Didymodactylos carnosus | reverse complement strand
TGATTTATAAAAATCATATCAAAATTCGTTGGTTTTTTTCTAGAGAAACGGAATTTTCGAAACGTAGGTATTCGGAATCAGTGCAACGAGTTACGTTGTACGGCGCTAAGATCTCGTCGGGGTATTTCCAATTTTTGAGGTCTTTAGACTCCACTTAGGTTTTCATGGTATATTACGCTATATTCTACTGTACACATCCAACACACTGCGTCTATTTTTCTTTTCTTTTATCTTATTTTTCTGCCTTTTCTCACTTTTCTTTCTCCCTTTATAATCCTCGTCGTTATGTGTTATTTACGTTATTTTGCTTCAAAGAACAAAATAAGAAAAGGAACAAATTTATATTTTCAGCGAAATGCATGTATTTTATATTCGAAAGAAGCAGTGCTCAGTGCGAGTTTATCCTATATTCTACCAACTTCCCAGATTAAAACGTTAACAAATTTGAAAATATCCCTCTCCGTATTCTACGTCAGTTTGAAGTAAATAAGTTGAGCTCTATGTCGCGCTGTTTTTTAGAAAAAGGTACACTGTATTTCTTGAGTTATATGTCTATTAATATCACAGCTGAGCATAAGAAAAATCATACCCAGGTGATAGAGTCGACCTATCCGATCGCACAAGATCGTATACGAATCGTACGAAATCATATACGATTATGCACGATTTACATACGAATCGTGGCGTCTGATTGCTCTTCTGGTTCGTATCATACGATTTCATACGAAATTGTACGATCGTATATGATCTACTACGATCGTATTATACGATCCAGAGGACAAATGAGATACCACGATTCATATATGATTTACATACGATTTGGTACGATTTTGTCTGATTTAGATACGATCGTATACGATTTGTTTGACCTGGTTAGTTTCTTTTATGTTCACCAGTTAAATAAACTCCTTTTGGCCACCATCACTTTCCGGTTTTCTCTTCGAGTCATGATAGCCAGGGATAATATTTGCTGAAATTTTATTTTATTTAATAAGTAAAATGACAAGTCATTTTTTGATTCGAACCTGTGGAGAATTAGTCTGTACTTTTTCATCATCAATATACAATAAAATTCATAATGATTGTGGTTGCTCGAACGCAATGAGCACTCTCTTCCTTGTTGATATAATACATAGATATTCGATTTAAATATTATTCCCTTATATTGAGTTGAAGAGAAAGGTAGTGTGCATATGCATGTTGTATGCCACGATAAGAAAAATGAAGAATTGAAGAGTCAAGAATAGTCCCTTATAGTGTTAGAAAATCATAGTTTCTCTTATTTTTCAAAAAACAGAATAAGAAAAGGAAAACATTTATATTTTCATCGAAATGTTCATTTATTCTATATTCGAAAGAAGCAGTGCTCACTGCGACTTTATCCTATATTCTACCAACTTCCCAGATTAAAACGTTAACAAATTTGAAAATATCCCTCTCCGTATTCTAACGTCTCGGTTCTTATCCTACGTTCTGAAAACTGCGAAATATAAATATCTCGACACAAAAACTTGAAACTGCAAAACTTTTGGACTATTTCGATATTTACATTTGCAGTTTCAAAACTAAAAAAACGTAGTCTCAAAATTGAAAATGTAATATCACTTTTTTCAGATTCAAATCCATTTTTTCGCATTCGATATGCTAAATGCAGGTTGCAACTTCTTAGAAGGAACATGTTCCAAGTGCATCCTAGTCATTATGTGATTCCAATACGACTTAGAAAACAGTAAAGCAGCGGTAGCAGTTTCGTATCCCAACCTATGCTCACTATCGAAAAGTTGAGGCTTGGCAGCGGCCGTTATGAATCAAATACTAGATTTTTTTCATAGATAGCCGCTATGCTACAAGATATGTTAATTGGAAACTTAACGAAGCCTGACAGCCGTGTTTGTCTATTAAATACTTCGCCGCTTTACGTAGAATGGCTCGAAAAATTGCTCGCCACCTTTATTTTGGATTTTTCTCGTGGATCGTACAAGCTAGAACAAATTTGAAAAAAAATTTGAACGGCTGATAGAATTTGGAAATTGCTGTCCTGTTGAAAACTGTTTTATCATAGCTGTTCAAACCAGGGTCTCTGGAAAACCAACTTTCAGAATTCAATCTAACAATTCCTTGCAAAAAGTCGATTCTGCAGAGCAAACATTTATGAAGAAAATGAGACGTCCCCGAGCTCTTTACGGCACCTTTTAGTGAATTTGCATTGAATGTACGGAAGACCCTACGCTTGTTTTCCCGCTAGTTTGGATGGTATGGGACAGTCGGTGCATTGAATGCCGATTGGGTGAAAGGTGCCGTAGAGAGCGCGGAGACGTCTCATTTTCTTCAGAAATGTTTGCTCTACAGAATGGACTTTCCACAACGAATTGTTACACTGAACTGTGAAGTTGGTTTTCCACAGACTCGCTTTCAGTCGAATATATCCGACAGAATCTACTTGAAACCAAGCAACAGTTTAGCATCAACAGTATGACTGTAAAATCAACATTTCTCAGTAATCATATCATATTAAACATAGCGCAATACATCATTCGATGCGCCATGAAAAGCTCTACAATATCTGTTAATAGGAAACTCAACAAAGCTTGGCAGCGGCCGTTATGGATCAAATACTAGATTTTTTCACAGGTCGCCGCTATGCTACTCGAACCGTCGGTCACTTTTTTCGATGAAACTAAAGATGATGTCTAATCATTCCTACATCGTTCCATGCGCCTAGAAAAGCTCTGCACGATATGTTAATATCGTGAAGTTTCCAATTAACATATCTTGTAGCATAGCGGCGACCTATGAAAAAAATCTAGTATTTGATTCATAACGGCCGCTGCCAAGCCTTGCTCAGTTTCCTATTAACAGATATTGTAGAGCTTTTCTAGGCGCATGGAATGATGTATTGCGCTAGGCTTAATATGATATGATTACTGAGAAATGTTGATTTTACAGTCATACTGTTGATGCTAAACTGTTGCTTGGTTTCAAGTAGATTCTGTCGGATATATTCGACTGAAAGCGTTCGGAAGGGTCGAAATCGTCGAATATGATAATCGGATGTGATTCTGATGAGGCTGGGATCCATTCGAGGGTTATTGTTAGTGGGCCGATTACAGTTGTTATTGCGGACTTCACCTTTACCTTGGGTTTGTAAACACAAGAAAGCGAAAATTTAATTTAAATAAAAACAAAGAGATAACGTTTCTTATCATTGCTTTACTGAAATGAAATTACAATAACATGATAGTTGACATAACAAGAAAAAGTTAATATACTTACAAGCAATGAATAGAGTACCAATGACGAATGATCGACGATCACCACTATTTGAACGAACAAAAGATGACGAACCAAAGAATCCGGCTGCTTTAGTTAGCTATCAACCAAGAAATACATCATTCTCAAACATCAGTCGTATAATACAAATGCAAACAATGCTAGTATCATCTAATGTTGGTAACAAAAAGAAATTTCATTTATTTAAATTAATGAAAATAGATATTATGCTAGCAGAGCAAAGTTTTACATTATTCAGTTTAATTGACCATATTCTATTTAATAGTAAAAGTTCAACAGAGATGCCAGAATTAATTACATTTTATCCTTCTGGTAATATAAATTTTAAAAATAAAAATTCTGCTCCTCAATCCAACATGCTTATTGTGAAATTAAAGAATAAAATTTATACAAATTTAAATGTGGAGATACAAATAAATGATTTAATAAATGAGCAAGATAATCGTTTGTATATATTTGCTCTATCAGAAATAATGGATGAATTTACAAAAAACGATGAAAGTAGGTTAAAACTGTTTTAGTTTTAATTATAGAGATGCAGAAACAGCAACCGTTTTCGGTCCCTGTCCCATATCTTGGCAAAATAGATTTTCTTTAGTCTTAGTTTCAACTCTCCAACATCAAGCATACACTGCCTTGTGCCTGACACAGAAAATGTTCAAAAGATTTCGTAACCTCTTCTTGAATGAAAAATGAATTTCATAAATGCTACAGATACTACAGTATCAGACACCATCGTTGTGAATGCTCGCAGACTATTATCGGCGCCAAAATATAAGGCACTCTGTTGTTTTTCGAATAACTCCAAAACGCTACAAGACAGAGACTTGCGGGTTTCGGCACTCAAAAGAAGACATCTTTGCCTATGTTTTCACAAGCAAAATCCTTTTCCGAAATCATTCGTAAGATCGGTTTTCCAGGAGATCTTTGGAAAACTAGTTTTGATTCTCAGAAACTCAGATAGCAATCTATCGGATTTTTTTAAGTAAAATAACTCATTTTGCCTATATTTGAGTAAAACCAAAAAACTCATAACCCAGCCAAGATCCATCCAAAATATGTCAGAATATCAAGATGTACTGTATTTTGCCTGCTCAATACTATGCAGCTCAATAGAAGCTTTAAAAACCAAGAGACAATACTTTGGTTTTTGAAAAGGCTTTCTAGAAATCTTCCGAAGTATAAGAATGTTTTCTTACCGCTCTCAAGTAAAAAATCATATTGAGCAGGTAAAGTAGAGTACGTCATGATATTCTGACATATTTTAGATGGATCCTGACTGGGTTAGGAGTGGCACTGTGGACCATCTATCTATGAAAAAAATCTGATAGATTGCTATATGAGTTTCCGGAGATCCAAACTAGTTTTCCAAAGATCTCCTAGAAAACCGATCGTACGAATGGTTTCGGAATAGTTTTGAAGTTATTCGAAAAACAACAGAGTACGTTATATTTTGGCGCCGATAATAGTCTGCGGGCATTCACAACGATAGTGTCTATACTGTAGTATCTGTAGCATTTATGAAATTCGTTTTTCATTCAAGAAGAAGTTTCGAAATCTTTTGAATATTTTTTTGAAAAAAATTTTTTTCTTGTATTACTTTACTGAAAAGTAATACTAATTTTATGAATAATACTATTACTAGTAACAGGAATACATGGGATATTACCGGTAACGGTAATAGGAATATATACAATATTTGTATTACTGGTAACCGTAACAGTAATGTTCCACCTCTAGTGATGACAGAATAAGTGCAAAACTTAAACTACAGAAACGTAGCCCGAGAGACTAAGACTAGGCATGCACCAGTCCAATCCGAGTGGGGATTGGTAGGATTGGTACCAAGCCGGGATTGGTACCGGTCAGGCTTGGTACCAGTCGGACTGGTCGACCAGTTAGGCTTGGTACCAATCTTCAGTTAGGATTGGTCGAATGTAGTAGGCAAAAGCTTCATCGTACAACCTAAGATGGAACTGTCATTACACCATGCGCTTAGAGTAATTTTTTCGTGCTTCTTTTTTACTTCAAAAAGATAACCCTCTCAGAAGTTGGTTCTTATTTTTCTGTTGACGAGGTTTATTTTAGTCCACTAGCCGTAGTTTTAGAATTATTTAATTAATAGTATTGCTTCACTTCCACCGTCGCCTATGAAAAAATTTCTTGGCTTATAGTTGGTGTCGTTAACCCGATGACTCATCTTTTTACAGTCTAATTTTGCGGTATCGCTATCTACTACTACTGATTTGCCTTTGTTGATTTCGAAACTCTGCTAAATTAAACAATAGTCTAAACGTCGAACTTTTATGCCACCTTCAGGTCTTAAAAAACGGTTGAGTGTTTTTATTTTGCTGACTGCTGTATTTGTACTCAAAGATTTTATATGTCATGTAGCTATATAAAACTAATTCCCGCATTTCGTATATTTTTTGAAACCCAAGCTGATCGACCAGCCCAACTGATACCAGGAAAAATAGCTACAAACTTGATCTTTTTTGAAGTAAAAAAGAAGCACGAAAAGAATTACTCTAGTCGCATGGTGCAATGACGTTTCCATCTTAGATTATACGGGGAAGCTTTTGCCTACTATATTCGACCAATCCTAACTGCTACGAAGTCTAACTGGAGATTGGTGGGACTGGTATCAAGCCTAACTGGTAACAAGCCCGACTGGTACCAACCCTCCAAGCCTAAGATTGGAACTGGTGCAAGCCTAACTAAGATCATAGATAAAGTGTTGAAACCTTAGAGGAACAAAAGCAAGACACTGGTACCGTGTCCCCACTTATATTGAATGATCTCAGCAAGGTACACGTTTACATGGTCACAGAAATAATCCTTTTTCTTGACACCTGCTTCATATGACAGAAATATAACCAATATCTGCGAACGGACGGTAAGAAATGCATCTTTAGATCTGCTCAAGATTGTTTCTAAGCTTTTTCGAGTTTTCCACGTTTAAAGAAGTTCAAAAATTATTTTCCAAAAAAATTTACCGAAATATCAGTAGCAGAAAGAAAATAGGACAGAAAACAAAGTGAAAACTCTTTTTCCACCACGGTTTTCCAATGGTCAAAAAACGTTTGTGCTACCCATTGAAACTGCTGACTTCACGAGAAAATTTTAGACTTGTCGATTTGGGCGAACAGAATAAATACATGTACCGACTCATCAATTTCTGAACCGGATTCATATCTGTCATATGGTTCTACATGCAAAAAACAGTTAGAAGTAGAGTTCAAAAGTTATAACGAATCTGTTTCCGATCCAGTCAACTCTCCTTAAAAGCTCCTCCTAGTGAATGTACTGGCATACAAGTACTTGCCCAAGTACCCTTGCAAGTTTTGTCCAACGTACTTGGCTTTTTCTGCAAGTAAATGAAGTACTTGAATTACTTGATCTGCTTGCCCAGGTAACTCGCAAGTACCTCTGAGAAGTTTGACAAGTAAATCAAGTACTTGGCAAGCGCTGTCCTATGGAAAATACCTGCCCTGTTCCTATAATGCATGTCAAGTACTTGTCAAGTACCCGCAGAAATTGGCAAGCAAGCATGTATCCATCCGCACGTACATTCACTAGGGCCGTTTTCGACATGCAGGATACAGCACGAAAAAACATAACAAAGGTAAAAGAAGATTTGTCTTAACTTATGCATGAGAACTTTTTAGTTCATTGACTCTAGGAGATGTGTAGACAAAGTGTCTAAAGACGAATTGATGAATCACAATTTTTAAGCGTAAAAATGACGCAACAATTAGCGTTTTACGCTTATTTTGAGGATTCGCAGAGAATTGATGCGAAGTGTATCGAATTCGTATGGATACCTTCAAAAACTTTTACGAACTCATCTTGCGAATTTGGAAACATGAGAATAGATCAAACACGATGCTGATCAATTTGCAAATAATTCGTAAATTAGTTTACGAATTAGTGTTCATTGCTTTTAGAACTAGATTAATTCGTAACTACGAATTAGCGAATTCGTATTACGAACTGATCCAGCGGTTGAAATACTTCTAACATCAATTCGCCGTTACTTTTACGAATTTGTAGAATGAGAGATCAAAAAACTTTCTGGCCCTTGACATCAATTCGTATTTTACGAATTCGTGAAAATAACGGCGAATTGCGGTGAGAAGTGTGCGAATTTACGAATTCTATTTACGAATACGTCGGATATGCTTTGGCATCTACGAATTCGTATATTCACATTTTGTCGTACTTTTGCCAATTTACTAATTCGTATACGAATTCGTGGGTACGCAAAATTTCTTGCCTACGAATTCGTTCCAGTTTACGAATTGGCAAGCGGAACAAAAGAGTCACCTTTTTGGTTATTTTTTCATCATTTTTGTTAATTCGCATCAGTTCGCAGTGAATTACGAATTCGCAAAACAATGGTAAAATGCGAATTATTGTATCATTTTTACGCTCAAATATTGCGATTCGTCAATTCATCTTTAAACACTTTGTCCACACTAATGGACTCTAGAGATTTTTGACATTTTTTTGTTCCATGGGTTTTCTAGAGATTTTCTAGAAAGCTTTTCTTCCGAGACGCGACTCTCTTGAATGTGTCCTAAGTAGGACTGTAATAGTTACCGATACTTCTTCGGCCGTTATCGACAACAGTAAGTGAAAACACAGTTACTGTTAAAGCAATGGTAATTGTTTTTTCAGTTACCGCTGTTTTAACGGTAACTATCAGTTACTATCAGTTACCTCAACGAAATTAGACTGCCAAACCATGTCATTTATAAAAGTTTCAACAGTTTTAATGGAAAACTAACGATTTTGGAAGCCATTTTAAGCCGCTGCGTGGATATTTCTGCCATACTTAAAAATAGTTACCACAAAATTAACTAACTGATGTAACTGAAAACGCAGTTATGGTTAAATCAACGCAACGAGAACTTTTTACAGTCCTGGTCCTAAGAATGAAATGATACATGGTAACTTTGTAGTATTAAGCAGTGCTTAGCTATTCAGAAAAAAGTTCTGGAAAAAATCTGCCAAACAGTTTTAGAGACGACTCAGACTCAAACTGGATGTTTTTAACTTATGATCCTCTTAGAGACTTCATCGTTAAAACAAGAAATAAGCTAAAAGGCCCTGTCGTATAACGTTTAAAACAGAGAGATCTAGACTATATTTTAGTCATGAACCAAACATCTGTTTTGCTTACTTTAGAGCAAATCGAAAAAACTCATTTATAGCCGTTTTCGTCTGTCGCTGATTATGGTGTGTCATGATGTTAACAACGAAATTTAAAACTTATATCCTGACACATCTGTTTAAGCTCTATCGCATGGTTTACTAAAAAAATTAGTATTAGTAAAAAGCAAAAACAAAGCTGCTTTGGCCTCCCTTATGCAAAAAACTGACGCTTTTGTTTCCCTGGCGTACCCTATTCACCGCAATCTTTTTTGAAAAAGAGGAGTTTCCTACTTAATTCGGCGCGCTCTACAAAATGCACATAGCGGGACTTCCCTGGCTTTAACTTCTGTATAAATATAAGGACCCTATCGGGAATGGTTGAGTTAGCAAATAGCCGTACATAGTACTTCAAATATGTCACGTTCGAACCATTGGTACAGCACCTGTTTAATAGTCTTGGACAAGTTACTTATCCTCATTGTGTCAAACTGTGGTTGATAGGAAGACGTAATGTAGTTTGCATCACTATTCGACTAATTACCGATCTGTGGTATAGACCAAACCTTACTGTCGATTATCGATATTTGCATGCATTTGCCGAGAAGCGTTTAATGAGCTGGAATTAGTCCTCTGTCAGAACTGGAGTAAAATGTTCAACTTTGATGAGAAACGTTAAAATTACCGTGTCTATTTGTGCTTAGGTATACGAATAAGATCAATAAAAGAAAACAAAAAAAATGATACAGTTTCTTCAATCGTATCACGAACATCAATAAATCAAGTTGAATTAGAACCTGATGCATCATCAATACAAGAAAAAGATATACTGCCTCCGGTCGAAGAAGAACCGACTCTTCCATTTCAATTAATAATAAATACTTATTATACAAATAATGATATAGAACGAGTATATATTCATTGGGAAAACAGAGCAATTTTAATATCCAAACATTGTGAAAATTTTTCACAACTAAAAGCAATAGCAATTCAAAAATTAAAGTTAAAAGAATCACCTGATCTAATTTTATCGTATAATGGTAAGGAATTAGTAAATGAAGAGTATTTTCATAACTCTATTTATTTATTTATTAATATGAATCACTGTATACATCTTGATTTAATTAAACGTGATCAATGTAAACCAATTA
The DNA here is from genome assembly GCA_905250885.1 of Didymodactylos carnosus. Lineage (NCBI taxonomy): Eukaryota > Metazoa > Rotifera > Eurotatoria > Philodinida > Philodinidae > Didymodactylos > Didymodactylos carnosus. Next base: position 17,436 of record CAJNOQ010001997.1, on the reverse strand, counting down.
TTACTGATTATAAACAACGACAACAACAATATACACAAACAGAAACAACTGTGCCAGCAACAACTACAACAAATAATAATCAAGAAGAACAAATTAATTCGATAGATAATCGAAATTTTATTTTATTTTTTGTGCAATTACTTATTCAAGAAAAAATATTTTATAAAGATTATAAATCAAAATGGACACGTTATTATTTATATTTGGATAGAGATTATTCACGTGATCTGGATAAAATTGAAACAGAAACTGGTATTTTAACATTAATGAAAATACTTGATAGTTCCAATAAAGAACTTGTTAATTATATATTACCACTAAATACACTAAGTAATGATCAAAAATGGAATGAAGAACAATTTCTTTCTTATTTTCTTGATACATTAAATAACTATTTTCGTATAACTATACTTGATAAGCGAGATAATGATATTAACACAATAATGCAATTTATTAATGCCGAAAAATTTCAAAATTTTTTAAAAAATTTAGATAAGTTATTGAAGCATCAATTAACAATACCATCGCGCGATGAAATTGAAGCTATACATTACAGTGCTATTGCATATCATACATTTGTTTTTTTATCCATATTTCTTTTTTTACCATTTGCAGTATTTATCTATTGTTTTAAAGCTTTCCAGAATAAAAAATGTTCATGTTGGCCAATAAACGTTTTACTTGCATTAATACCAGCATCGTTATCATCAGTTGCATATATATTTATAGTTAATATTATTCTTTATCATGTATTCTATTTAGAAAATATACAATGGAAAGTAAATACAATTGAAACTTATTATCCATTGGTATTAATTATGTTTGTTGTAACAATTCTCTATTATGATTTTATTAGTGATAAATATAAATATCACCAAAGACCAACACGTTTAGTTGAAAAAACGTATCTGGCAGCACAGTGAGAACAATCTGGATATTAGGTCGTCAAGTGATAGTAGGGGTGAGGCTAGTACAGTTATTTTTTGCACCAATTTTGGATGACTGATTCCTAGCATGGGGCCTGGGAAGCTTTATGAGACGCGAAGGTAGGTTACTTGACAGTGTTTCGTTAGTGAGAGTAGCTTTGTATGACTTGAAGTTGATCGGTGTCATTAGAATGATTGGGAAAGACGAAAATTTGCTTAGGATAAGCAAGTTAAAAAATGTAGAGATATAGGATTATTTAGCCGTATGAGCGAATTCTCTAGACGTCTGAGTTTGCTGCTTTGTAATCACTTGCACTAAACTTTGTTTTCCGCAGAAAATTTCCTGAATGTATTACGTCGGTAACAAACATGAGGTCTAAGAAACTTCAAATGACTATCTGCCTTGATATACATTTAAAAACTGTATATGTTAGACATTCCATGTCAAATTTGTGTTTGAGAAGATGCGTTCAAACACATCTACCAGCAGCACTAAACGTGTTTGAGACATATAAAATGTTTACATTGGATGTACATATTCTGGCAGTTCATTTTACGTGTTGATATTTTTAAAAATTCTACACAAAACAAATGCGTAGAGCGTGGATACTAACGTGATTCTACAACTTTAATCGACGTGAATAGTGTAATAACGCGGTATAGACTGACAAACTTTCGAACTGAGTCAACAACGAATGGTGTAAACTAAGTGTATGCATATTAACAATATAAAAACTATCCATTTTGCAACATCCTTAAGATATTTAGAAACCGGAAGAGCATGACCATAGTTAGCGACAAGCAACGCAACGACCTTCATCAATTCATGCTAATGTAAAAAATTATGTCGGTGCTGAATTGTCTGAAACACAAATTCGACGTGCGTTGGTGATCAAGCAACTATCAGTACAACTCTGGAACAAGTCAAAAGTGTAGAGGAATATCACAGGACAAAGATCCTTCCAAAAATAAAGGTACTGTAGCAAATAGAGCAAATAGTTCTCTTCAGAATGAGATGTCTCTCAGGACTGTATGATATTCGGTTGAGAATAATTAGTTTGTACATTGTTAGCGGAGGAAGGAGGAAACAGAATAGCACTTCGTTGCACTTTCAGGCATGCTTCAGCACCTAAATAGTCAGTCGAGTATCCTACTACGTTTAATCAGGTATGTTTCGATGGAAAAGTCATTGGATAGTTGTGAATGTTTCCTCGCTAGTGTAACGGTACCTTTTTCGCCTTTGAAATATTCAAAGACGGCAGAAAGGTTCGATGATCAAATCCAATATCGAGCTTACTTTTTGTGTTTTCTCTTTTCTATCCACGTCATTGCGGATGAAAAGTTGTCTCGATCGATTTAGGTGAAAATATTTTTAACGTTAAATAGGTGACAACTTTGAGAAAAACTTTTTTCTTTAGAACTTTGTAAGTTTATACGTCATTCGACTCAATTTTTTGCGCTGATTCCAAATATGTCATTTTTGTTGAATAGAAACCGTTTTAGATTGAAAAAATACGAAAATACCTGAAAACCCACTGCAAGCTCTAGAAACATTTATGCTAATTTGTACTAACCGCAATGCTACAGGGCAGCTAGAAGAACATTTGGCAAAGCCTGATAGAGTTTCGAAGTGGGATGTGAAGACGGCGCTCGTTTCACTAAAACCAGCCGTTTGGTAAATCACTTAGAAAAACCTTTTATTTTTTTCTCAACAGTCATAAATCCAAATTAAAAAAACATTTTTTGATAGATACTGGACGATATGCAGATTCAGGATATGCATTGAATTTGGCTAATAGTCTTTCCCGTTTTGTGAAAAATTAAGTTTTCTACCGATATCAGTTTTCAGGCTAATTTTTGATCGGCTGATTTTTCATGCTACATCATCTTTGTAAGAAAACGTTTTATGCCATTAGATAGAGCATGTCTTGAAGTATATAGATCACTGTTTGAATTGATGAAAAACTGACTTTCGTTTTTTTGCCTAACGTCCGTGAATGCACACTGTGAGCCGCTCTCAAGACCCCCGTTTTTATGTATCATTAGTGAGCAGCATGACAGCACTAGTGTGCAGTATCATCGTCGACAAACTGATCAGAGACGACACACTAAAAACCCTCACACAGCTTTAGGTACTTATGTTACATAGGCAAATGGAGTTCATATATGAGCATCAGTCACATTGTTTATAGGAGTTCAAGGTAACTCGCAAGCTCCAGTACTCAAGATAATGGCGTAATATGTGATTAGGATCATTTGATATTAAAAAAAAACAAGCCGAACCTCTAATGCATTCTATACCATCACAAGAAAATGGTGAGAAAAAAAAGGAAAAACGTATTTACAAAAATCTTTGTTCATTACTTTTTGGATAATAACGCTCGGTTTGCTTATCGTACATCCAATGATACCTTACTTAATACGTACGTATTTTGATAAACCACCGTTATGGCAAACAATACATGAAACAAATGAGACAAATATAACAACAACAAACCTAAAACGACCATGGCATGTAAAGTCAATCGAATTTACATATATTTATGTATCAGTTGTATTTTATTCATGTTTAATTCTGGCATTAATTTATGCACTCATAGAGTTAACAAAGTTATATGATGATATCAATAATGTTCTAGTATCTGTTAGTAATAATCCAAGATTTATAGAATCAGATGAGAAAAAACTTATAAATTTAAAAGAGGCAACCAATGTTGAATATTTTTTGGCAAAAATTGAAAGTTTGATTGGACGAACACACAAACGCAAGTATCGCCGAAATTCTGTGGCAATTGCATATGCACTCATGATCATAATTGTTCTGTCATTAACAGCAGTGTGTCGCTTACTCATCTATGGTTTTGACGAGGTATTAGATTCAATAACAGCATTTTCTGTTATTGAAGTTATTATTTATTCAACATTTACAATTGCGTATTTCATCATATTGTCAGCAATTAATCATTTAACAACACATGTTGTTATTGAATTATTAGACAGAACAAAACTTGATTTAGCTAAATTTATAACATTATCAACAGATATCAAAGAAATTGTTAAAGCACGTAAAACAATTGAATATTTACGTTCAATAATTGAACATGTAACAATAAGGAAAACTAAGTATACAGTAACTGTATTAACTGTAGTTATTGATCGATCAAGAATTGTGCAATTATTAACATTAATTGTCACTGCAATAGTATCCTATGTTGTGGCTTTGGTACAACGACAATTACCGGAATAACATAAAGTAAAAAGAAGAAAAAAGATGTACCTGTTACAATATGAACTAATGCTTACAAAATTGTTCAACAAACAGTAATACAATTTATATAAGTTTGTGTGATTTTGAATCGTCAGTTGTTTAGACGTTTTCTTTCAAGAAAACATAACGTTGCCTACAAACGTTTAAACAGCAAAATTTTCACTGATTTATTAATTGCCATGTTCTGCTAATTTTTTTTGTTTTCTTCTCTTATTAAATGATTTGTGAAGATACATATTTCAATAGTTTCGCTGAAAAATTGTCAAAGAAAAGCATTGCAGATGTCTTCAACGAAGTACGTTTCATTATCGTTTTTCATGACCTTTGTATTCTTTTTTGAATTAAGAAAGCTGAAAGATTCTTTTAAACTGATGCCAAATACTCTCACTATCAAAATAATTATCCCCGAAACATTCACAAAAACGCGCATTAAAAATCAGTTACTTTCTTCTGTCGGACCTTCCTACACTGCGTTCTCAGCCCAATACCAGACGGGGAACAAAACGGAAGGGAAAATCTCGAAAGCAGAAAGTACTCTCAAGAACATAGCGACTATACAGCCTACCCTCCAACATTTATTGATGCTGATGCACTATTTTTTTCGTAGTTGATATCAAAATTATCTTTTAATTCAGGATATGCAGCCAATACAGTTTCGAATTCTTTGTCATTCAAAGAAAAAAATAGACCACTTTTGTGCATCACCAAGAAATCGGAGCACATAACACTTCTTCCTCTTCCCTTGTTGTAAAATGAGGCATTATTGTTCATAATCCAGCGTTTTGCTGATATTTCACCCGATTTGTATGTGCTCTCATCATGATCTGAACAGAAAAACTCATAGAAAAAGCTCGCAATTTTTGAAAAACATTTTATCTTACAGAAGAGAATTATTTTTTGAAATTTTGGCTCTATCCACTGTGGCATTGCATCATCTGTGATTGATGAAAAATGATCTTTGTGTGCCATAAAATACTCAACAAATTCTTTTCGGTGCTTGACTATATCTTCTCTTTCATGTCCGGTGAAATATGGACGACCCGTATTGTCTGTAAATTTTGCTTCAAACTCTCTTTAATCAAGACGACAGCTCTGTACTGAACGAATGAAATCATTGTCCTTTTTTTCTGAAACATTCATAAAAAACGTATGCTAGAAACCTATAATACCGAACCTTCTTACTTCGACTTTTTACAAACTTTGTCCTGTTTGGTTATGCAACAAAACTGAGCAAAAAACGTGTAAAAGTTCGAATCGAGAAGGATTAAAAACAGCGAATGGCATTCACGGAAATCTTACTCTTATCACCACTGTACGATTCATAATAACGATTGTCGATAAATTTTGCAAGAGTTTCTAGAAATAGGAAAACCTTTTACTCATTTATGCACTTTAATAGGTTAGCTAACAAAGAATTTCTCACCGGCAGTAAAAGATGCTTCTTTTTTTGAACATTGTACTAAACAAAAATCCAGTGCTTCCATCTTCAAAATCGGAAAATTTTTCCAAAACTTATCGCCTCTTTTCCCACCTAAAACATTCATATGCGAAATAAAAACATTCACTTTCTGTGTTTGGGAAAATTAATTTTTTTGTCTGACTACTTCTGTCATCCTTTATGAATTCATCAAAATCAAAGTTGACCAAAATCTCTGACCATTTCTGACACGTTTGCGATGTCATTCCGCCGATAAATTTTAAAAAAGAATCACTTTGTCGCCGTGAATGGCCAAAACGACGAAGTGTCATGTAGAGTAACACACTGATGAATCTTGTGTTTATTTGTGTCTTACAAAATGAGAATAAATCACTGATATCGTACGGAATAGAAGCAGCATTGAAATTGGTTGCGTCCATTTCATCGCCAAAATCGGTTTCGAAGGCTGCTTCCTGTGTTTCACTCGGCGAACTTTCTGAATCGTTTGATACTAGACTTTCTTTCGATCGTCTTGTCGCTAAATCCATGGGAAAAATGACACCTACTAGATTTTGAAATTCTGCATTTGTTGATATAAAAACGATAACTCTTATAAATCATGGCTAATATAACTCTCTAGAAAAAGTGCCGCCTTATTGTTCGAAGGCTTTTTTAATGTTTTGGATATTGAACAGCAGGAACAAATAGGTGTACTGAATAACTATATTAATCATGCAAGAAAGATGTACGAACCACAATAAAGCAGCAATAGAGAACAAAAGAAAGCTACTCAAGATTCCTTGTTCATCCAAAAATCTCAAAATAAAACACACCTATACCACTACTTGGCAAATTTGTCCAGAATTAATTGCACATGATTTTCTGATTATTCCAGCTAATTTGAATGCATGGAAGAACATGAAGAACTAAAAAAATATAAGCCTGCCGATCATGCCTTGATGAGATTAAAATCAATGGATAAGGCTTACATTAAGCATTAGCACAGCAATGCCAGTTATTAATTTTTTATTGATAGCAATGCGAATGTACATCATCACGCCAGTCGTTGTGAGTCCAATCATTGCGAGTACGCCAATCACAGCCACGCCGATCATGAAGACCATGACGATCATTGTGAGACGGAATTGGATCGAGCCAAGCAAACCGGAACGGACAAATTTTAATTAGTTGATGTAACTGAATAACTTAAACACATACCATTAACAGTCCGCCTCGGTCATAGTGATAAGCAACGATCAAGCCAGAAACAAGATACAATGTTAATAAGATCACTGAAACATAGAGAAAAGAACTTTCATATCAGAGAAATCATTCACACACTTACGAACCACAAAGCCGAACCAGCCGTTTTCATTAATATCTGATACACTCCTTTGATAAACTTTACTACCAGATGCCAAAAAACTGCATATCTACAGAAAACTATCCCTCCTTCAAATGATTGATTAAATAAGAAATTATAAGGTCCCTAAGCACAGAATTGAGTCAGGGTTGAGCTACATACACATTTTAGTAGACCTATGTGTTCATTTTTCCCCTTTCAAATCTGTAGTTTTATAATTCAATAACAAAGCTTTTTAATGTTATTGAACAGCACTCACAATTCTCAGAAATCCCTACATCTTAGCAGAATCGTGTGACTCGCTTTGAAAGCGAATGTAATCTTACAAAGTGAATTATGTTCTGCAAAATAACATGTTACATAGTATGAACGATGTTTTTTCGTAAACTTATGTCTGTTTTTCTGAACGTGCTAAATCAATTCTACTTAATTAAAGTAAGTGTAGCTTTTCCTTAAAGCGGTCGAGCAAGGGTCAATTTTTTTATGCTAGATTAGAGAGAATTATTATTTTTTTGTGCGAAAGTGGAGAAAAAACTATATTGATTCTTGGGTGGTACATCATCATTTATTTAGGTGTTATTTTAAGTTTTAAGTTTAGTTTTCTGGAAACTAGTTTTTAAAGCTTTCCAAGCTTTCAGTTTTAGAGCTTTCCAAAATTTAAAGTCAGAAATCAAAAATCTCCTTCTATTAATCGGACTAAAAGGTAAATTTACTGCGCTTTAAAACTATTTCAACATTTCTTTAGAAAAAATTATTTAACTGACGGATATGGTGTATTTTTGACTCATGTTTTTTTACTAGGGAAAATGGTTGAATATTAGGCTGAGAACTTTTTCAGCATTGTGCTTGATAAGACACGCATTCGCTAAAAGTTCCATCAGGATGGGTTGAGATGAGAAACATCAGAGTTTTTTCGTAACTTACAAGTCCAATGACAATTAACACTCTCAATTTTTTCTGTGTTTTATTTGCTTCATATGTTGGCTGAGCTGGATCAATTGGATAAACGGATGTAGTACCTGCCATTGGGGCTTGTTAGTAGGTGAACAACAACTAACTTACTTTTGGCTGACTGTGCACCTTAAATAATCTCAATAGATGTGTCTCTTTTCTGAAATAAAATAAGATAACGATGGAACAAAATGTATAAACGCATGTACATATATAAATCCGCCAACAGAGCTCTTTGCTCCACTGCTATTTTCTGGCTCATCATATGTAAAGATGACTGAATGAGACGTCGTTTTTTTATAAAGGAAGCACTGCACACAGTAAAGAACGAAATTAAAAATATGAGCAGACGCAGTTAGTTTTATTTCTCTGCTCTTTCTTACGTTACTTTATGATTATGAATGCGATGCAGTTTAATTTAAAATTTCTCTTTTTGACATAGAAATGTATTGTTCCTCGAAAGGTTATCAATAGTAACAGCTAATAAATACACGGTTCATAAATAATACGAAAAAGAAGTAAACTTAGGCTATCGAATTCATTTCAAAAATACAGAAAAATGACCCGTTTTATATTTTAATTCTCTTTTAGAACAGATACTCATACACAAAAATATATAAAAATAAATAAATAAACAGATAAGTAAACAGAAATAAACAGATGAGAAGCAGATAAGAGGTGGTTACACAGCATTTCTAAAGAATCTAAAACTCAATTTATTTTAATTTTTCTAACTATAGATACTTTTTTAGATACAAAAACTACAGTGATTGCGATAAATACTGTAGAACAAAGTACTCTAGGATAGAAATAGAGTTAGTTGTTTTGATAATATTTCTTCTAATTTCTTCTAATTTCAAATGATAAGTGATGTGGTGGCAATTTATCATGTTTTTCATTTAATATTCGATGTATAAAGCATTCCATCACAGTCATTTTGATTTGATTTATTTTTCATTGTTTTAACTAACGTTACCAATGTATTGATTACTATTTGCCATGTTGGAAACATGGTGTTCGTGATCATCGCTCTCACTGTTTGTATCGTTTGAGTTTCTATATTCTTTGTATTTTTCTTATATTTTACGTTGTTCTTCGTCATAGTCTTTCTTTAATTTTGTCAAATCATCACTAATTGTTTTAATCGTTTCATTCAAATTATTTATCATTGACGAGGATGTAGTTGTTGACATATTTTGAGAAGGAAAATTAAGATTTGGCCATGCATTATTGTCTTTCTATTGTACTGCTGTTATTTGATTTGTGGTTGATGATTTATCACTTTGTTATTATACATTACTTTACTTCTTTCAATGAAATCACGATACTGTGAAGGAATAAATAACTGCACATTTGGTGGGAGACATTCTGGATGATGCTTAATTTCGGAAATCACTTTTAAACGATATTCTGTAATGACAACACAATTATAGTCTGTAGAAAGATGATTTCTTCCGCAATAACGACAACAAATTTCACATTGTTTATGATCTTTATCATTGTTTTTATCGTCACCACATCTACGACATTAATCACATTCTGAATTTGTACATATTTGTTTGACGTGACCTGGATAATCACGAACAGAAATTAATTGCATCTTGTACAAATTAATAGTTTTGATGCAGGAAGATATTTATCAACGTGTAACATAGTTCCCGATAAATTAATTACTCCATTATTTAAAATATCGTTAAATTCTTTTCGGTCTTTTATGTCTATTCTCAAATTACGAACTGCAATTGTTTTTTGTTCCTGCAATTTCTTGTTCTGGATAAATGGAATCAAATTTCATATTTAATTTTTCACTCATATCGTCAATTGATATCAAATAACTAACCTATTTTAACATGATAGATCGCTGAGGTGGAATATGTTTTAGCAGATGCGGCGTTATTTTGGTTTGTTGGTATAAACTATTTATTAAATAAAGTATTTCACCATATCTGCACTAAATCGGAAAAACCATTATATAGATACAGATGCATTACTTGTGCTGCATTACAGATGCGTTACTATCCGTCCTAAAAGTAGCTTAAAACATTAACTCCTGAAAGTGTTAGATTTGTGATGTTTATATTTCGAACTAGAACGTTAAAAAACATTACTGTTTGAAGCATAAGTAATCAAAGGAAGGTGCCATAGCCAAAATCATATACAAGAATACGTATCGTACGTATACAGACATATGTGAGCAAAATGCCGAAACTTTGCTCAGATTGAGACTTTTGCACAATTCTCTTTTTACTTAAATAAGTTGCTGCGATTCTACCAGATCTCCCTATTGACTGGACTGCGCTGAAAAGTTTTTGAGCTCATGCGCTCGGACTGGACTGAACTCAAACTTTCAAAACCATGGACTAGTCTGGACTCGAAAAAAAGCTTTGGGTTCACCTGAGCCGAGGGATAATCAGTAAAAAACATGTTGTTTTGTATTGTGAACTGGGCTGGACTACTTTTTTAGAGTCCATGGACTGAAAAATCTGTTTTCATGGACTCTATAATGGATAGAATATAGAAAGATATGTTTTGCAGATTGATTTTTTTTCGTCCGATAGTGCAGATCATAAGCAGTCCGATAGTAGGATATAGTCAAAAGTTGTGACAAAATCAGATACTACACTAATAGTCTTTGGTTTTCTCTCAAGTAGGTTCCTGTGCTGTGCAGAAACGAGTGTCAGAACTAGGGAACATGATTTGTAGAAGAAACAAATATGGATTTGTTTAACCACCAGATAGCTTGTTAAGAGATGCAAGCTTGGCTTACATCACGTTCAATCCGTCTTCACGTCAGCAGAGAAGTATACTTCGCTTTTTTCAAAATTTCTCTCGAGCAACATACTATACATCACTGGATGGCCCGCGTCGAGCTGATGACAAAAATGGGTTTCTTAACTTTTCAACCGATTTTTCGTGTCGAAAAATCCAAAATACTCAAGGGTCTTAAAAGTAAAAAGTCCTTCCAGTTAGAAAGTTCGAATTTTTCTGTTTGTAATTTGAAACTACTTTTTCTTATTCAGCGTCATACACTGAATAGAAAAATAATATTTGATCAGTTCCAAAATTAAAACCTTGTCCACCATAGACATCGCTACCTGACGGTCTTAGGTGCAGCCATAATATTTGGTAAAAGCATACTGTCGGTGAAAAAACAACTCGACACAAGGTACAAACTTAGCGTAGTGGCAAACTGACGGCTCGAGCTGGAAGAAGCTACATGAAATCCCCAGATCTCTATATATAATATCAATTAGTTCATAGGAAATCCCTTTTAGAATTCTCAATGTGATATACGATATCGTCCTGTGGATATCCTGTGTGATACCCATTCAAGATCAAAAAGCGGTAGTGTCCAAGATCTTATAATAGCAATAGTGTTCAAGATGTTATAACGTTTAAATGCACAGCAGTTGACGAATCACATAACAGATAAACGAGTTATCTGATCATGTACGTTCAAGTGGAAGTCACCCCATATGATAGAAACGGCTAAAAAAGCCGTTGGTGAACCGATGAAAAATTTGCCTGACCACAGTCATTTTTTTTTACAGTTCAACAACAGAAGCATCGTGCGAAGTAAAGCTCCAAAATTTCTTATTAGTTTTCCTTCTTATTTACTACCACCTATTGCAAAAGAAAACTGCTGATGAACTCTTATCAAATAACCGTCAATCAGTCGATGGTTTTCAATGCAAATCGACGACATGGGACTGTTCTTCTCTGAACTTATTCTAGCTTCCTTCTTCCACTCACTTAAAAAAGACTTTTTTCTCCGAAAAAACGTTACTGACGTTTTTGCACATAGCGCCCAATTTTTACCTAATTTGGTGCAGCGCGGAAAAAGTACATTATTTTCTAATGAGAAAAAAGGAATGCATATGCGTTCTTAATGAACATCTTTCAGCATTAAGATTAGCAAACCAAAATTTTGTTTGAAAACTTAAGAATAATTCATTATTGCTGACATGTCTACATTATACAAGTCTAAGAAAACCTTTTACAGTTGGATAATACTGATAATATTTAATTTCTATTTTTCAGCATTGAAATACACCTTGTCTCTTTTTGAATTTGTCTGGTTTTCACTGATCCTCCCTTACTCCGCGGGCACATTGTAGATATTTTAAAAGTGAGATAAAAGAGTTTCACACCAAACATTTTGTCCTTGGTCTCCCAAAGACATTTTTGAAAAAAATTGTTTTTGGAAATTTCTTCGATTTTTTGGAGAAACGATTGTGATATCGGTGTTATGTCAGTCGTTACTGACATAAGTCATGGCTCTCCCAAATAGCATTCTCTTTGTCATCATTCCTTCTCTCTGTCATCATTCCTTCTCTCTGTCATCATTCCTTCTCTTATCATAGCTACATTCATTGTGTTCAGATTCTTTTCTCTCTCTCTCTCTTTCTCTCTCACGTCTATGTATTGTGAGATTTTCTCTACAAGAAGGAAGCCTTTTTGTTTTTCTGATTCTATTGTTGGAATAAAAGGAGATGGGTATAACAATTGGTTTTGAACAATTACTAAACTGAAAACCAGATTTACTAGGCAAAAGCATTACATGTCCGCATACTGACACAAAATTGTCCCCTGTGCGCCTGATTTCTGGTAACCTCAAAAACTGATGAAACATAGGGTTACTGAGTCTTGAGAAAAAGTCTGTTTTCCCAAAAGCTATCAAAGAACTTGATAAAAACCTATATTTTGGGAAATTATCTGTTGTGGACTGTTTTTCTTGAAATTTAAAAAGTTCATAATTCACTCAAAAAATGGTCTGAATTAGTCTAAACCTTCAATTACATTCTATTTTATCTACAATATACCATGACTGGTAGAACCTCTTCAATAACCCTCGAAAAATGTTTGTTTTCTTCTAACTTATTTCACTGATATTCTACATTCTAGATAAATATATGTGTCCGTAACAACTATCTGGTATGCCCAAATGTCTGTTATGATGTATATTAGAAATTCAACTGTTGTGAAATTATCTCTTTCAAAACTGAAACAATTTTGTACCCCCGCAGCCTCTCTCTCCTATATATGTGTCACGTATTCAGTGAGAAAAATTTATGAAAATCGTCATTAAAGTCATTATACAAGGAGAAAAAGTTGTTCACGTTCTTTTAATACATTTCCAGTATATCGTTCTTTGTTTCATTTCATAATTAGACTGCAATCGTTTGCCTTTTGACTTTCTAATAACGTAGAACTTAGTTCAGTATTTATCAGAATAAAAAACATGTTACAATAGTGCAAATCAGGTTTTTTGATTGCTTCACTGCGATTATAAAGCAAACATTCACTCACACTTTTTTCAGTGAAAAAATTCAGGTAGACATATTTACTTTTCCTCCTCTTTCTGCATATACTCTCATGATGAAAAGAGAACAGAAGTATATAATTAATATTTATAGTTGGTATTTTCGCCGAACAAATAAGTATAATCACACTTCTAGAAATTTGTGCCAACAAATGTAAGATTTCTGCTTTTGTCGCGCCGATCTCTAATTTTATTAGAAAACAGTCCATGCTGTTTTCAATATGGGATTAAGTCTTTCCACTTATGATCTTAAAAAGCTTTTGATCTCAAATTGTCACACTCAGATTAGAATTCAGTAAGTTCCGCACACACAAAACTAAAAAATGAAAATCGGCTGACGATCGATCGTTTGTCGGTACATTATCATTTTCTTCCTTTTGTAGTTCTTTTACAATTAGAAGCAGACATTGTGAAAAACGAAAGGGCATTCGCTCTGTAGACTAAAGTGAGTTCTATAAACCTCACCAGGAGCTCAATCAACGTAGTTGATAGTTTTTCTGCCATAATTACTTTGCCAACAATCGGTTGTTTTTCTAAAAATTCCAGCTTCGCTCGACTATAGCCATGAAACTATCAAATACTTCTCGTTGAGCCCTGAATGGTTTTTATAGATCTCACTTTATTCGAGAAAATGAGATGGCTGTATGATCACCACAATGTCTTCTCATAAATTTATGAGGTCAGCGGTACAGCCAAATGGCGACGTACAGCCATTTACCTGCGCTTTTCATGTAAAGTATGTCAGTCAGTATGCCATTGTCACCAGTGAATCAATAAGGGTTAAACTGATCGCAATTTTTCAACGTGCAAAACGATGGAGAACAGAACGAAAGAAAAAAGTGTGCTTCCGTGCCAGAAACACAGAGAGTCACGATTTTCGGAGTCAATAATACAGTCACAGTAATGTGTCGATTCAGTGTATATTTCATACACTTTATTTCTTTTAACATGAAGTCGTTTCTTTTTGATCGATCCTCGTATCGATATACGATCTATGTTTTGGAAGGATTATATTACGCTAGTTTCATGATAAGTAAGTTATCGGCTGTCTGAAAGGAAGAATTATAGTAATATTTCTCCCGAGGATATTTTACTAATGAGTAAGAAAGCTAATCTGTTCAAATACTTGAAGTTAACTGTATCCAAGTACTATCAAGGTTAGTTTCTACATCACTCACTTTGGCTAGTTCTTTAGTCGAAAGTTTTATGATGACGCGATGTTATGAAGAAAAGGGCATAACTCTAAAAGTGAATTGTTCTTGAAAAAGTGTCTAGTTTTGGATTTCAAATCGTTTTTATATCCATCTTCTTCGTCTCTTCCTGTATACATTCGTACAAAAAGACGAATCTCAACTGTAAATAAAAGTTTACTCGAGAAAGCGCTTTTATTGTACTTAAACACGATTATAGGTTTTCAGTTAAACTTTAATTTTGACTGAAGTTTTCATCGTTTAGCTTACAGAGCCACGATGTCAAGCTTTTTTAATAAGAGAAAACGCAGGAATAAATTTTGCGTTTGTTGTTATTAATACTCACTTCCCATTGAGAAAAAATTTTCTTATATATCCCAAAAGAGAGAGAATTCAAAGTTCTACAAAACGGAGCAGGTCCGATTATCAAGTACAATGTCATTAATTTGAAAGTAGCAGAAGACGAAGACCGCCAAGTAGTTACGGATAATCGGACCTACTCCATTTTGTAGAGCTTGAAATTCTCTCTCGTTTCATGTAGAAAGGAAATTCTTTTCTGAATTGGTGGTAAGAGAAAAATGTATTAACATTTGGTCCAATTTATTATGTTCCACCCGTTGGTTTCCTACTACCTTACATAACCGTATACGCGTCTTTAAGGAAGCCATCAAAAATAAATATACGCGTAGACTATAGTCTAGGCGTTGATATAGATGAATATTCACTTAAACAAATTGAATATTAATGGTTAAATTCTTGAAGAAGTTTGCTCAGCTAACGAAGAAACCACTGCAACTGTCAAATCGCTTTTTTCACCTAGCGGACAGTAGGTACTCGAGTGTGCTGAATCCGAATATCATAGTGTTTCGGGCGTCTAGACCTCCAGAGACCGGTTTTCTGGAAAACCAGTTTTTCAGAAACTCTAAAAGTTAACTAAAACTTTGCAAAGAAAACTCACGTAGAGCTGGGACATGTCTCATTTTAATCAGAAATGTGCAGGCCACAAACTTGTCTCATTAAGAAAGGTTTTGGTTATCTTTTAGAGTTTCTGAAAAACTGGTTTTCCAAAAAACCGATCTCTATAGGTCTAGACGCCCAAACCACTATGATATTCGGATTCAGCACACTCGATTACGTATTGTCCACTAGGTTTCGTGAAAAAGACAATCGGACAGTTGGAGTGGTTTCCTCGTAAGATGACTCTCTGGCATTCTCTTGGGGTCATGTAGAGAAGTACTTGAAATCAATTGTTCGCTCCCAGAGCTAAATGGAAAAGTTAAGCTCGTTATTGGATGTGAAATGTTCTAGTTTAAGTTCGATATTTTCCTTTTGTTCTTTCTGTTTCTTCCACCTTACCACATTCTGTTTTTTCTAACAACATAGTTCAACTTAGAACCTCAAACATCCGGCTTTATTTTTCTACTGTCTCAATTCCGTCGATTTTATTAACTTATTTATGGTAGTTGTAAAGGCTACTTCCTAAGTGCGATCAAAATTTTAGCCAATTCGTACAAAAGTGGTCGCAAATTAGAACGAGTAAAGTTACATTGGTCTGCGTTCCCAAAAAATGATCACTTCTTAATTAATGAGTAATTAACAATCGTAATTTGGAATATACTAACGATCCGTTCTGATTTTCACTTTTTAACGGTGAAAATTAGTTAATTTTGCAATGAATAATCATTCTATAAAATATTCTTTTGCGATAAATAATCATTAGGATATGTTTTACTGATTATTAATCAAAATTAGTCATTAAGCTTTGGAAGTTGTTTCTTATTCTGATACCACATTCTGACGTTCGTCTATAAATATAGACATTTGAAGATTTAATAGGCTCCAAGACGCAATTCACACCTAATTATCGCAGAGATGACAAAAGTGACAAACCTTGGCCGCTTTAGGATGTAGACTACAGACATCAGAGAATAAAATGGCTCATTTAAAAATATTTCAAAATGCTTCATTGCTCTACTGCAGTTGTTCTAAGTTGGTGAAAATCATGAAAATCCGTCGTATTTTTCACCATCAAATCGAATTCTAAACTCAAAAGTAATAGGTGTATCAAATTTCTCGTCGTTAGTTCTACCTGGACACTGTCCACATCGCTCCTGCAAGTCTGTTGAGAGCCATTTTCCAGAAGCGTTACGGCACTTATTCAAAGCTATTTTTAACTACGTTTTTCCCATTTTTGAAAACGCACACCAATGTAGCTTTACTCGTTCAAATTTGCCACCACTTTTATACTGATTAGCTTAAATTTTGGTCTTATTTATGAAGCTACGGTTGTAAAGGATATAAGAACGTTTCATTTTTAATGGACGAAATGACAATGAATTAATTTTCCATTTTAGCACTAATTTAGTTTTCTATCTTTTTCTTACTGTGAATTTAATGCATAATCCGTCGTAATTCTAATTTAAATTATGTCTATTGATAATTCTGATTATAATTATGGCTAGTCCAATTTGAAATTGGACTGGATTTTAATTATGAGTAGAGGATATATATATCTTACGAAGGAACCTCCTGAGATGCTAAAAACCTTTTGGAATGGGACTATTTTCAAAATGTAGGCCCTCATGGGCTATGAAGAACCTCAACTTGGTTCAGATGCAATTAGCTTTGTTGCTAAGATATCAGATTTTTACTCGAATTTTCCCCATTGCATTTCATGTTGTAACGTATCACATATTGTAGCCCAGGCCAATTGTAGTCCGATGAAAAAAGGCCGAGCTGGAAACCTCTTTCCGCAGCGGTGAAAGAACTTTTTCAAAACTTGCTCCATGTTTTACCTTTGGTACCTATATTGGAAAAAGTTCTTTTACCGCTACGAAAAGAGGTTTTCAATTCGCCTTTTTTTCAACGGACTACACACAGTGGGCATTTAGGCGGCGTTTTCTGAAAAAATCGTAGGTGCGAATTTTTTTGTTTTGAATAGTGGTGTATATAGTATAAACAATTCCCTATTTAATGATAAAAAAATTTTTGTTCTAGC
>CAJNOQ010001996.1:0-27032 GCA_905250885.1 Didymodactylos carnosus | reverse complement strand
AAACGTTTCGGTGACTGTTTCTATTACGAACAGTCTTCTTAATACGTTTCTTCTTCGAAACACAAAGTATGCTACCATAGTTTATAAATTAAAAATCATACAAAATTGTATTAATGACCATATTAAGAATAACGACAGGCATCGAAAAAATATTTATAGAATGAGGTTCTTGACCTCACTGATCTTCCTTCTTCTAATGGTATCAGCAATTCTCATCCCTCACCAAAAGCTAGGCGATCGTTCTTGGTCGTCGGTCTTGACCATTACTTTTGGTAGATGCATTCCATTTACCCCATACAGACACAGCAAACGTTCTAATTTCCCACTTGTGGGAAATAGGAACGCACAGGAACGCATTTTTTTGAAATTAGAATCTCATATGTGGCGGACAAACCATTTTGAGAT
This sequence comes from Didymodactylos carnosus, assembly GCA_905250885.1. Taxonomy (NCBI): domain Eukaryota; kingdom Metazoa; phylum Rotifera; class Eurotatoria; order Philodinida; family Philodinidae; genus Didymodactylos; species Didymodactylos carnosus. Next base: position 26,627 of record CAJNOQ010001996.1, on the reverse strand, counting down.
CTTATGGTACATTAGACTTTTAATCTACATAGATGGATAGAGTTGAATGTCTGCTACATTTTATGTCTACCGTGTGTTTCAATATACCTGAAAGCACGATTGCCAAAGTCAAAATATGTTTGTGAAAGAATCTCGTATGTTTTGGTAGATGTTTTCCATTTACACCATACAGACACAGCAAACGTTCTAATTTCCCACTTGCGGGAAATAAGAACGTTTCGGATCCTCCCACTGTAAGACTGTTCCCAATCCTTTTGCTGGTGAGATTTTCGATTGATTTTTGCACTATTGGGTGTCTACTACCATCGTCTACAACTTTTGCATTGGAAGTTTTGTGAAAACTTCTAAGCTTTCAAAGTTACGAGAAAAATATTGTAAAACATTTTGAGCGCGTTCTAATTGCCCCACGTGCCTCTAGTTAAAGAAACTCTGAACTGAAAAGTTTTTATGTTATTAAAATTGTATTATCTACCCTAATATAGATAACTATTACCATTGTTTTATTTGATTTTATTCAATTAAGTGATAACAATTTAAGTTTAATATAGTATTTTTATTACATGTAGTAAGGAGACGGTAATTTTATCGAATCTTATTGATATTTTGAGCTATAATTCAACTTCTTTTTACTATCCTATTGAATTTACTGGATTCAACATGTCTGAATACTGAATAAGCCTTTTGCAAAGTACCCATTAGAGTATTAATATTCGTAAACATACCGACTAAGCACCTAGACTGATTAGGTACCCAGTTATCGAAAAAGTTTCTACAAGATGATTGTGTATGTTTTAATCATTGTTTTGTTTTGCGTGTCCATATAAATACTATCTATTTTTAGAATTAATAAAGTTCTTTTTGCTAAAATTGAGAAATCTCTCTTGGCATGGTCAAGATCGAATTATCTGCTGCACAAAAGTACCATAGTGATCAATGACAGATTACCTATTTAAAAATAATTAATTAAAAATTGTCTTGATTATGTGAGAAATATATCGCCAGGATACTCTTATACAAAAAGACTTAATAATATTTAAATATGGTAAATGAAGAAAAACGATTCGCCGCAAAGAATAGCGTGGTCAAAAGACAAGAACGAAAAAGGCAATTTGTTTTATTTAATGACAAAATTACACACTACACAACAATAAAATGTTATCTTCTATCAAAATGTAGTGCTGATATTATTGATATAAAACATAGTTCATCAAAATAAAACTTGGTGATTGAGGAGGAAAGATTTGATAGACCCTTCGACAATATAATGTATGAAGATAATAAATATATAGATAGATAGATTTGTTCATTCATCTTCTTTTCCACGTTTAATTTGTCGTGTAAATACTGCATAATCTAAATTGCCTAAAAAAAATCCCAAAGAAAAAAAACATTCAATTTTACTAATAGAAAAAAAAATTTATGTTTAGAGAATTAAATATTATTACCTTTTGGATCTACTGGTGCTCCATCAAGCATTTGACTGAACTAAAATTTTGAAAAGAAAAACATAATATAAAATTATCCAATGAAAATCATGATTATTTTATGCATCACAACAAATGGTACATGCGATCATGCTAAACATCAATTAAATTGTCAAATTCAAAAAACGAGCTCTATCATATTTGACGAAACAACCGTTTGATTATAGACAATACAGTTTAAAACTATCAAAAATTATATAAGTCAATCGTTTTTTTTCATTTTTTGTGAAAAAAATTCACAAAATAAGACTTGTGCTTGCAAATGATTATATATGTTTATTACTGTTATTGCAAATAGAAATATTGTTGCATCTATTCTTACTTCCATATCGGTTAAGCGATCTTCAGGACGACCTTCTGCTGTCAAAATTTCTCTTAACCTTAAAATATTCACAATGTACCAGTCATCATTATACAATAAAAATAATAATAGTCAACATAAACATTAAAAAAAAAGATCAATACATGCAGATGAAATGTGTTATGTCTGTTCTATATTTCTAATACTATTTTTTTTTTTTTGTGGAAGATGTAGGTTATAAAATTGATTTAAAAGATATATCCAATAACTAGACTAGTGTTATCTACAGGAAAACATTCTGAAATGCTCACCTTCCTTTTACATCTGTTAGATTTTTTTTGTCTATTCTACCCATCCAATTATTAACTCCCTCAAATTAAGTTCAATATAGGACAATTGAATTGTAAAAGATCTTATATTAAACAAAAATTTAATAAATTATATACATTCTTACGCTTTTTGATTTATATTTCCAGTGTCTTCCTGATCAAAATTTTTGAATGCATTCAATATTACATTCTCCTCATCGGTACCTAAAATTTAAAAAAAAGATTATTTCTAATTTCTAATATATTCAGATGTGATTTACCGTTAAGACGATCACCAAATAATGTTAATAACATGGTGAAGTTAACTGGGCCTTGTGCTTCTTCTAGCATACTTTTTAATTCAGCATCTTTTGGTGCTTTACCTGGAAAAAAATTTTTGAAATAGAAAAAATTATTTATTTTACAATATTTACACTTTTTTTTATTCTTACCTAATGATGCATAAACCTCTTTGAGATCATCCATACTAACTGTACCATCTCGATCTTGATCCATTAAATTGAACGCCTTAAACATTCATAAAAAAACGATTCAATTTTATGTATCAAACTACTAATTAAACTTACTTCTTTGAATTCTTGTACTTGTTTTTGATCAAACATTGAAAATACATTGCTTGTTGCACGTTGAGCACGTTTTTTATTCTTTTTCTATAAATATATAGTCACAAAAATATATTATTACTATGTTGTTTGAAACATGAAAACAATAATATTGTTGAATAATACTACCAGAGTTTTTCTACTTTATTTTTATATCATTATGACAACTTCTATTGCTTAACGAATGTTTAAAACTTTTTTATAACATCTCGATCATTGTCTTTCGAGAAACAAAAAAAAAAGATTACAATGTGCCATTGTGGAATCGTGCGCTAAAGTCTATTTGAAGAGCAAATAGATATTATAATTTAGCGATAAATTGACTCATATTCAATATGGAAAAGAAGGGGTAAAAAATAATTGAATGAATGAACATATAAATAGAGATATGATGAATATTCAAGAAAAAGAAGGTTGACAGGTATTAAATAATAAAGAAAAAGTTGAAAATAATGCGTTCCATAACGAGACATTTCTAAAATACTTATTCAAAGCGAACTGGTGTGTGTAAAGATCTGTGATTCGGTATTTTTGACGGTTATTGCTGGAGTTAAAAAACATGGACACGTTTTTGTTTTTTTTCTATAAACTCCCGTTCATATAATAAAATTTTAAATATCTTGTCTAGTATTCAACTCCAACAATAACGTGTTTGTGCATTATTTTCTCTAATATAAAGGGCAGTTTCAAGCGATATTTTACACAACATAAATATTTCACTTACGTCGTCCTTCTAAAATATATGGTAATACAAGAAAGAAAATCTTAATAATAAAATATCATCTATTTAGAAAATTTATTTTTGGATACATCCAGTGAGTTTCAATAGAGACCTAGTTCAGGACATATTGTGTTATCTTTCATTTTTTTTTCTACTCTTTTGCACCTCACGGTACATGGGCTTTGTTGTTGACACAATTTTACTAAAATTGTGTGATATAACGAGAATTTTGGGTTTCATAGATAATACCAGTGTTTTTTAGTAAATGAATACTTCTGTGATAGCAAAGGTAATATATATATATCTGATAATAAATTAGAATTCTCTACTTACATCAGCCATTTTTATTATTTAGAAAATTAAACTATTGTAATTATAATTAAAGTTGGTGATCTTCTTACACAAGCAAATAACCACCACGTCGGCTCTTGAAACAGCAGCAATATGAGAGTAGTGAAAGAATTGTTCTATACCGTCTTTTCTTATAAATATTATTTTTTTCTCTATATGGATAGTAAATACATTTTTTTTTTATTCATTCTGCAAACACACATAAGAGAACTATTATTATCAACTGTAGAGTGAATAAAGAGGAAAAACCTTGTTGTTTCTGTTAGATAAATGTTCGTCTACATAAGGAAGAAATAGTATAATTTGTCTCTCCGTTTTCCACAAAATTGTACAAAAAAAGAATATAGATATTTCAACAAAGCCAGTCTGCTATGATCATTGTACATAGCTTAAGAGCATTTCCGACTAGAAATTGGAGAAATAAGAAAATTCTCGATATGATGATTACATATACTCAAAAAGAAAGACTTTTCTGGCTTCTATGATTCTAATTATCAATATACACGCAACCTAACTAAAAGGAAAACAAAATAGTTATTCTCTGTTAAAGAAAAGAATGTATTATTACATGAAAAATGGCTATATCTATGTATGTATATGGAAAAAAACAAAATCCAAGCCTAGTTTTGGCCCTGAATTGAGTTCCACTTTTAACAAATAAAGAAGGACAACAATATTTTGTGTATTTTTCAGACGCATTTGTATTTATGATGTTTCTAATATACAATGAGACATACGGTTAATGTACAGTCACCAAAATGAAAAAAAATAAAGAAGAGGATGTTATTTCTACTCGTAAACAAGAATATCAATATAAACGAAACTGATAATACAACGATAAAAAAAGAAAATAATAGATAAATTTAGTAGGAGTAGAGTCTAATTATCATCATATATATTTTTTATATGACAAATATTACTAAAATAACATAACGATTATATACTTGAAAACCGTTCTATTGTTAGTATCAATTTCTGTGTTTTCACATCTTCCAAACTTTTCGATATCAAAATCACTTACCATGTGGTCTAAGTAATAGAGTATCGGCTTATAGTCGAGTACAAATATATTTCATATCAGATTTAGCACGATATTCTAATAATAATGATGTAGAATAACTATGCTTTGTTGTCTCTTTTAAATGAAATGAGTATAGCTGTGAAGTATTCACAAGTTACTAAGCAATACTGACAGGTTTTAATATAACTTGAAATTTGATACAAAATGTATTTTACTTATTTTTAATACGATGGTTATAACGCTACTTTTTCCCCATTTATTTATATTGTTTTCTTAAACTTACATACAAAAAAAGAATAACAACAAACAATCAACAAGAACGGCCAGAGATATACGATGTTCACACCAACAGTATTACTTACGATTAATATAATCGTGATAATCTACAACAGGGATGTTTAATCACTCTCATAATGAACATAAATTACACACTGTATGAACGTTCAAAAGAAATGAAAATACTTGGCGAGAATCTCTTACTCGTTACTCTATCAATGAATATAAACTGTGTCCTTCTTTCTTGTAGCCTTTAATATAAAAACAGAATCTGAGTAATAAAATAAAATACACACATATTGAGAATAGAAATCATGTTAGTTTACTAACTGGGTTGCATATATCTGACAAAAAAAAGAAATAGCAAAACAATTTTGTATCTAGTTTCTTATTATAATTCATCTGAATATAAATCAACTGTCAATGTTTGAAGTAAATCCAAAATTTTCGTAAAATAGCCATCCGTATCAATATCATCTCTCTGTAGATCGGTATATTTTATCATTAATTTGTTCAATGGTGTCAAATGTGATTTAAAATCTTTTCTACATGAACTAATTAATGTTTTCATTGATAATAGAGTTTTTTCAATAATATCATGTTCATTTGAATTAAGATGATTACCAATCACACTACACCATCCACGAGCTATCAACTGTTCACGTAGTTTTATTCTAAAACGATAATCATAAACATAAAACAAACATCTAGTATCAACTAAAACAAATAATTACTTATTATATTGGTCAACTTTTTCTCGTTGTTGAGAATCATTTTTTTCACTCAATATCAAATCCTAAAACAGATAAATGAAATAAATGATTGAAAATTTAGTTCTAAAATCCTATTAACAAATTCTCTTACCTTTTCAGTTATTAAATCATTCATTAATGAAATTGCTCTCATTCTTAATTTATTACTATCATTAGTTTCTTGAGTAACAACATTGATAATAGACTGTATACCACCAAATTTAACAAATTTAATTTGGGCATATGGAAAATGACGGAGTAACGTTGATAATGCATATATAACACGAAGTTTAACAGTAAAAATTGGTTCTATCGATAATAGACGCAATAATGATTGGATAAAACCTTGTTCGACAGCTTTAATTTGTACTTTAGGATTTCTAAATGAAGAAATATTAATATATAAAAAGTTCTTTTATTAAATAGTTTTATATGTAACATACCCTTGCCATGCTGCACCTAACACCAGACAAGTTAGAGCTCGAATGTCTGAATTAGTTGAATTAAACAACTTATGTACTAGTGTTAATCCGCCCAAATCAGAAAATGTTAAAGCATTATCATATTGATGTAAATAATATTCCAAATCTGTTAAAATTGTTTTTTTATGTTCATTCTCTTCATCATTGTCATTTGACATCTTTTTCAATTTTTCAATTAGTTCAGCTAAAATTTCTTGATCAGTTTGAATACGCATATTAATTTCTTCAAAATCTTTTTTCAATTCTTCATACGGACGAAATTTTTTTCGAATAATATCATCATGATTCTAAAAGAAATAGATAGTACTTAGAACAATTATTTATAATAATTAACTAAAAAGACTAGAAAAATATTGAAGTTTCTTAAATTAATCTCGTATTTTTTTCTCAATTTATTAATGTATGATCAAAAATAAAAGAAATACTTACTTCATCTTTTACAACATCATCGCTTGTGAAATTGATACCGGAGAGTGCTTCACGGATTTCTTTATGATTAAATTTTTTCTGATCTTGGTCATTTTGTGTATCTATAATTTGAATTAATATGTGAAATGTGAATTACGATGCGCGATATTATTAACTACGGTATTAACTTGCCTGACTGAACTTCTACAAGACTATTGGATCTTTGTTGTGCTTTATTATCATCACGTTCTAACAGTTTTGCTTCTCTTGAGCCGGTTTGTAGATCTAGACGCACATGTAAACCCGAAGGAATTTGTTGACCTAAAATAAAATTCGAAGCATAGATGAATAGATAAAGAAGGAGGTTCTGTAGCTTACCTGGTTTGACAGGTTGCCATTCATCGGTAGCCACAAATAATTCATGAATTTCGCTGCCATTGTCTAAAACAGAAGACAGAAAACACAACTCGCAGATAAACATCGATATCGATTTCCCACCAAGAAGAGTAGTCCAAACAGACAAATATAAAACACTAATGCAGAAAGAATAGAACCTACCAGTTTCCTCTTGTACTAGTGATGAAGACGACGGCGTTTCATGTCCGAAAGTCAGTTCAGAGAAAAGAAACAGAACTGCAATTAAAAGATTAACAGAAGTCATTTTAAATATTCTTTTTAGGAAAAATAAATATTTCAATATTGTGGAGAGATAACGAACACAGTTCTACTTTTATAACGACAAACTATCTGTTGCAATCTTAGCTCAACTGATTGTTTGCCACCTACTATTGAATCATCTTTCCTCAGATTCATTTCTGCAGTTTAAAGTTTGTTCGTTTTGCGAAGCGACACGTTTTTCTTAGTCATCATTCTTTCCTTTTTTGCAATTGGGTTTGCGAGAGTAAAGTCAATGAAAAGAGATACGTGTGCCTCTCTCACACAGTTCTTTACATACATCTTATATTATTATAAATGTGTCAACAACTGAAATACTAATTATTATGTTACACATGAACTTTTGAATACTCGCATTTTTTACATCCAAAGGCAAGAATAAATCATTTGCAAGATTGTAATAATGAGCAGTCTAATAAGCTCAAGGTAAAGCTTTGTTAAAAGTTGTTTCATTAAGCGCCACTGTCAACGTAAGTCACATTGATACTGGCACTTAATAGAAGAACTTTTAATGAAACCTCATATTGACCTTCGTTTGAATGAAAACTCATATAACTAAATCGGATCATTTTTTATTTAAACACGATTCGCATGTTCATGTACGAGGATTGTTCTTTCGAAAACGTACCACGTTTACATCGACTTTATCCCAACATTTCGAAAGTAATAGGACTGGTACAATTCGAGCTCCTGGTGGCGAATATCACATTTAAAACATTTGAGCTACGACAATGTAACCTTCTAGACCAGTGGAGATCCGATTTCCCAGCAGAACAGATCTTTTCTGGGCATTTTTATCATTATTTAGGGAAACATTTTCATGAGCTGGTACCGTCAGATTAGAATCTATATGTGCAGTGGTGCAAACTTCCTAACGGGCAGAGAGTTCCAAAATGCTAAGCACGTTCTCAGGGGAGTTTTTAAAAAAATCATTTTTCTGAAAAGTAGGACGTTTTTGTAAATCATATTTCCTCCATAAAATCATATCAACACAGGGCAACAACATGCGCATTCGACGGATCTTTTCAAGCTGTATTCGATGAAGTGATCCTTATTGAGATTAAAAACCATCTAATCATTGATGAAAAAACTTTTAAAGGCGATTTTGTTCGTTTTTCACAGTTTGAGTACGTGCTGCACCAGTCCACGGGATTGCATGACGTGGATGACGTATATTTCGCATGTACTCGACGTGGGCTATTAGAAAAACAGGTTTTTGCCTTTGTCCAAGCACATTTAGAAAAAGTATTTTTCCAGCAAAAATACCACAGAATTTTCATTTGTTTTAAAAGTTTAATACAACCTCTTGCAATTTTTTCCCAAAACCTGGTTTCAGAAGCCTAAACTTCAGCTTTGTTCCATATCGTTGTTGTTTTTTATTTAAACATCGTCTGAAAGGTAAGACAAAATAAATCATATTTTACATGAATATAGAAATGAATCGGTTGAGTCCAGTGGCGGATCTAGTACCACGGCGGTCCGGCGACCGCCGCCCCCTCGCAAATGGAATTCTAATGCGACTACACTACCAGATTTTCTTAGAAAAAATATTCATACTACCTCGGACGACATCGTTTAGAAATCGCCACCCCGTCGGTAGAATCTTGGATCCGCCCCTGGTTGAGTCATTTATTCTTTAATGCAATCTTTGAAAAATAGCTTTCTGAATAGGGAGATCCTCTTAAGAGTAGACCAGAATTCCACTTTAGGCTCTCAATGCTACGAAGGTTCTGTTATTGTTATATATTTGGCATCTACTTTTAGCAAACGGAAGTTTTTTCTCTATACTTCCTTTTTTGATTGTGCTATTTTTCAGTTTAAAAATAGTTCGGTTTAACGGGAGAAGTACACTTTGAACTTCGTCCTCAATCGATAAAATTCCATTCGGACTACGCTTTATTACTCAAGATATTGGCTGTTTTAATGTGGTCGTTCAAAATCGTTTTTTTTCCTTTAGGTTAAAAATAGGTTACTGATGGCTTAATCTACAACCTAACCTATAAAAAATTTCATAACTTAAGCCTAACCTAGCCTATAGAAACCGTAACCTAAATTCAACCTAACCTATTTAGATTAGGTTTAACCTGCAGGGCTTAGTTAGCGTCCTGTTATCATATTTTTACAAAACCTTTTTTACGCCGTTCAGCTGAGCGCCAATTCATAAAAAGTTTTAGTTTTGATTTCTTTTCTCAAAAATAGTATTTTTGTCATATTTTTAATTATTTTAGTGTTTTGGTCTTTGGCACCATTTCTAGCGCCTAATCCTAAGGCCAAGGTACTTTAGTCCCAAGTCCAGTAAAGACCATTTCCTCTAATGAAGTTTCGTCGACTTGTATATAGGAATAAGGAAAAAAAATCGAAGTTATTCAAAGAAAATTAGTGTTCTATATTCTACTACTAGTGATAGAAAAATAAAAGAGATGAATCAACAAAACGGCCTAAAAACGAGGACTATTAACGGACCGTTTACGGTATACCAAATGGACTCCATTCGTTACTCCAGTGAACGATCCTTTTTTAATCGTTACTTGAAGTTTTTGAAACTGGCAGTTTATGGTAACGTTAACCCATGTCTCAAATGCGTTTACAGTTTTTAACAGACGCGTTTTTTCTCAATGATTTTTTTTGGCGTTTTTTTCAAAGCATAAATGATCTGGAAGTTCATAATAAATTGAACATTGCAGTTCTTTCCCAATATGACAGTCCAGGTAACCCTTGTTGAAAGAAAATTTTCACTAATAAAAATTTTTGAATATAAAAAACATTGGATATCATCGATGCCGAGAAAAATTGATATCGTTTTAAAATTTATTTTCCATTCTTTTTTATATTGATCATCTTTTAAATTTGTTAACTGCAGAAGAGTTGTGAACAGTTTCCTCGGTACATAACATAAAAGTTCACAAGTTAGGACACTTTTCATGTAATAGATCACACATTAATAACATTTATTACGATACTCTGTGTTTCAATAGTCGACGATAACGGAAATTGGTATAAAATTTTCAGCAGCACGATGAGTCACGTGTCAAATAAGATGATTCTCGAAGATTTTCTATCTATATTGAGTATTTGTTGAGAGCAGCAAAGCAAAAAAAAGAATCACGTGTGCACTGGATATTCTGTGTGGTGGTTCGATGATAAAAATAGTTTTTCTATTCTTTATTCTTTATTTTCTTCTTTATTTATACTTAAACAAAAGGGAATTTAAATATAATCATATAGATTGGAAATAATAAAAAATCTTCACAGACTTTCCAGTTCGTTTTTAAACGTGCTCATTTTCCGTGAAATCATATGACCATGCCTTTTAGTTTATTTTGACGCTTGAAGAAACCCACATTATACACAACATGTATTAAACTGAATTGCTTTTATTTTTTCAATTTAAACTCTGAATAAATAAAATAGCTCTGTAGAACTAACTCCAACTGAGTTATACATCAATCATTTTGAATAGTGGGCAGTATCAAAAAAACTGGGTGAAGAAACACCAAAACTTGTCATTTGAATTTCAAAACAAAATTTCAAAAATTTTGTACTAAACTAATTTTGAGAGAGTTAATCCGAATTTGTTTATAGTTCGAAGTAAGAATATTGTTTTTCATCTGATTGTTATAATTAGTAAGAGATTTACATGATTTTGTAGAGTAATGATTAAATAATATTGTGTACTGATTTTATTAGTTTATCTACTTGTCATTTTGTACAGTCTCTGTATTCAAGGATGGATATAATTATTATTGGATAGATTCGACAATTCAGCAATACTGAGGTAGTAATTTAAACATATCTATCAAAAGTTTTTAAGATCTACTATGGATTAACTGTTTATAGAATTTTTATCAACAGTTATCTTGGCTAGATAATTTTTGTTAGAATTATTTTTTTTTGTAAAAAGAAAGAATTTGTATTTATTATAACAACAATAATATAGTCGAACGAATGAAAAGAACATGAGCGCTTGTGATGGTACTTTTTCGTTATAGAATCTAACAACAAAAAAATAAACACCAGAAAAAAGAAGAACTTGAAACACAGCAAAACGCAATATAATAAAAATATACTCTAAATAAAAAATCTTGAATTTAATAATCCATTAGTTAAGCTCATAACATAATGGAATGCTTCACAACATTAAAACAAAAATGAAAAAAATGAGTTTAATGTTGTTGCTAGGTCCTTTGAATAATGAATATCAAAACATGATGTCATGAAACTTAAATTTATTCACGAATACCAATAATCTAAAAGAAATAGCAATAAGTTTCAAATCATTTGTAAAGGTAAATAGGGAATATGTTATTCATTAATAGAAAAGAATATGTAATATGTATATAAATGAAGGCAGCATAGTATGTCTTTTCGTATTCAGGTGACTTCTTTTTTTGGTTTTAGCGAAGAAAAAACTGATTATTATAGCCCTTTGAGTTCCAGATTATTTTTATTGAATTGAAGCAGACCATTATATATAAAATTGTGATTTTTGTTTTACTCTTATATCTATGTTTTCGATAATATAAAATAGAAAAAAATGATCATAAAAATGTTGACAATTTTTCACACCAGTTGTTTGTGATCGCAAATTACACCTCTCATATCTCTCTCTGGACATACATTTAGTTTAGTTTTCGTTCGTTCTTATTTATTCAAACACACAGATAGACAGAAGCGTCTTATTTCAAAGTTGTTGAGACGTAGACACATATATCAAAATTCGAATAGATGGAAAGAGATACGGTAATTATAAAAACATTATACACATCTTGAATGTGACAATGAGCTTGTCTTTGGGGATTTATATTGTTGTTTTTTCTGTAGAACACTTGCATCATTATGATATTCGTTTTACATACTCGAACTTGCTTCTTGTTTTTTTGACGTACCTTTTTTAAGCCAAAATAGGTGGATACCACGGCATATGAGCATTATGATTGCCATTATTCATGTATACTGGATTGCCAAGCATTTTCGTCAAGTCTAAAAATATTGTGATATTAGTTATCATATCAACGATCCCATAATCTCTCTCAAGTCCTCTTTTCATAGAAAGAATGTTTTAAACAGTTAAGGTAATATTGGCCATATTTTTCTATGAGAATTAGTCTCAAAAAATACTTAGTAAACATTACTAACCTGAATTGTTTGATTGACCGGGACCATAGCATGACGATCGATTATATGGTGAACTGAAACTCAAAGCATCGTAGCCTCGTGCTGAACCACCTAGAATAGAGAAGAAAAAATATTAATTTTAATATAATTCGTCTCCATATAGTTGATGTGTTCTCTTTCCAATTGTTTTTAGAATGAATTGTTGAACAAAAATTATCTCACTTATTAGTTAGACTATTTTTCACGTAATGTGATAACTAATTTTTTATTTTATAATACAAGATTTAATAAGCCTAAAGCATAAATGACACATACCTTGAAAAAATGGATATCCTGATGAATTGCAAACGGAAGCAGTCATGGGTGCTCCAAAACTTGTTGCAAATGTGCTACTGTATGTATCCGATAAATTTGTTTGAGGAAAGGTAGGCGGATAGAGAGATGGTGGTGGTGTAGTACCAGATGGACGTAAATTTCCTACTTCATTCATTTGACGTCTCTGACCACGTACTTTATCTTCTCTTCGCCATTTTGCACGACGATTTGAAAACCAAACCTAAACCACGAAATATATTTCAAAAATGTTTAACTGATAAAATAGTAGAAGATCAGAACACACGAAAAGTGATTAGTCAAATGCAGAAAAAAAAAATGAAAGCTTACCTGTATTCTTGCTTCGGGTAAACTAATTTTTTGTGCAAGTTTTTCTCGAGCGTACACGTCTGGATAATGGGTTCGTTCAAACTCTATAAAAAAGAAAAATATATTGTAAAAATAATTTAATTCGATATAAAATTGTTTAATATTAACCTTTTTCTAAGGCATCAATTTGTTCTTGAGTAAACGATGTACGATTTCTCTGTAATTTTCTTTTCAATTTTAAACGTTCTCGAACGGCTTCATCATTATCATTTTCTCTGATTTTACTTTCATTACTTCCATCTGTAATATCTAAAGTAAAAATAATTAAAAAATTAAAGTTTTCATACATTTTTATGCTCTCTAGATGAAAAAATATAGTCGAAACTTTACTATTGTATGTTAATGACAGAAGTTTCGTCAAATAGCTAAATATTTCTTTTTAATTTGACAAATGTTGTTACGTCTAGATATTTCAGCATGTTCACAATTAGAATGAACTGTTGATTAAAACAAAAGTTATTTCAGGTTTAATGTTATTTCTATAAGATTTTAATTATTCTTGAATCATTGTGTCGAATGGCTCATTATTATATAGACTTTGTGTATTGACCAATAAAAATAACGTGCGAGAAAGAAGAAAAGAAAGAAATAAAACAATAGAGAGATGATATTTGATCTTTTTCATTGTTTCGTATATAAATAAGAAAGAAAAGAATAAAATTCGACAAATTATTCGTTTTTCATTGTCTTTTTCCAAGTAGAGTGGAAGAGAATAGCGGCAATGTTTCTGTATTTCCAAATGATTAACTCTACTATCTTTATACGTACTGAGTTCAGACTGATTAGAAATATAATTGTATTGTATTGCTCCAAGGCGTTTCCGCACCAACAAGAAAAAGTATTTACTAGTTTTGATAGATTACGAAATTCTTTTCAAGATTAAAAACAATAGTATACCAAATTAGAATTTTTAGCTATTACAATTTCACTAGCAAACTCTATGGCACACAAATGTATGTTTTTTTTTTTTATGTGTTTATAAAATGTGACTTATTATGAATACAACTACCAGTTAGCATAGTAGTCTTAGATTTGACAACTTTAAAGTCCACATTTTTTTCATCAGGACTATAAATTCGTAACAACAGCCTCGAGCTCACAAGGAAAAAATCACTTTCCTGATTATTATACTATTGACGAACGAAAGGAGGGTATAGTTCTCCAAAAAATTTCTATTCATTTGTTATTTTAAGATTTAATCGTTGTTTTCTTACTTCCAGCACTCTTTCTCTTCCTTTCTCTCTCTCTCTCTCTCTCTCTTCTCCTTTCGTCAGCCTATGTTTACAGATATTTACATACGAATCTATATGTATGTAAATCATCAAATACTTTCTTCTTGATTAACCTGATTTTTTCTGCTGGTTGAACATCAAAATGGTTTTTGATTATGTTCCTATTATTTATGTGTATGTGTGTACAAGAAATACAGAAAAATAAAATATCTGTACGTTTACTTAGTGTTATTTTAACGCACTTCATAACAATCAAAAACAAACATCGTCTCTATAGAAGATCAAACGAATTTTTTTACTCATGAAACAGATCTTTGTTAATAGTTCGATACTCATACAAATATCTATGTATTTATTTTTAGACATTTATTCATCGTCTACGTTTTGATAACTATAAAATACAAAATACTTGTAGTTGAATAAGTCACTAATCGAAATAACGTCTAATAATTACATTATTTGATATAAAATATATATTTTAGTCTCATCTCTTTGAATCAATCGATAATCAAACAACTTTCCCGTGCTAATATTATGTAAAATAAGAAGAAAATGTTTAGAAGAAGGTGATGAACGTTGCTATTGGCAATGTAAATTTATCTATTCTTAACAAATTGTTTCATGTCTTTTCTACTATTGATGGTGGTGAAATAGATAATGATGATGATGATGATGATAAATAATGAAAAAGAGCAGTTGATTTTCTCTTTGATACAAAACACTTTTCATCAGTATGACACATTTTAAGTCTTTCTGAAATCCATCATACTATTGGCTCAATTTTGTTTGTGTATATACCTATTTCATATATTCAATAGAAATTGAATTTGAAAATATTCTATTCAGAATGAACAAAACAGAGTTAATTGCGTATTAATCTTGGACGATGATGCTTCAAGCATAAATTTGATCACAGACGTACACAACGTAAAGTGGCTTTATATATTGATCTTAGTGTCTATCCTAATATGAAAAGTAAACAAGACCCATGTTATTCTAGATAATGATTTAATTAATAAATATAGAGAGATTTATACTATCCTGCCCTATTTTCTCTCTCATACTATTGCTACTAACAGAAATCATTATCACTAATTTTAATTAGAAACAACAGAAATTCTATTTTCTATCATTAAAATAATGTCAAAATTTTCTAAAAAAAAAACTTATCAGTTTATTTATTAAATTCTATCAGTTATTGTTTGAATTTTCATTCGGTTAGTAAAAAATAACTCTCAGTTTCGAGACGTTTGTTGTCGATTATTTTTTTTAAGTTAAATCAATTTTCATATATTTCATTTTCAAGAATAAAATTAATTTTCTCTCTACTAAATCTATTCTATTTGAATTTTTCGATAGTGTGTTGTATATATTTTTATTTTACAAATCTATTATTTATTGATATGTGTGCGTGTAAGGTGATTAATCAATGAGAGATTACGTCTTTAAGTATTAAAAGAATGTGACATGTTGTTTATTTTCTAGCATACTCATTTTTCCTCACGTATCCAACAGTTTAACTCACTACTCTACTCATTTTTTTCCTCTTCATTCCATTTTAGGAAGATATTACCTGAAATCAGTGTCAAAGAACATATTCATTTTTTTTTTTGCCAATAGCTTTTTTTTTCTTTCATTGCATTCTAATTTTAATATAGACGATATTTTTTTCTTCCTTTTTTTTCTTCTAATTTCATTACAATTGAATGAAACTTTTGAATGTCATCAACGATGTGGAATAAACATCACGACGGATTAAAAGAAAATCTTCGTCGTTGTCACACTAAAACTATATGCAAAGGAAGAATACAATAAAAACTTCTTCTTTTTTTCTTTTTTATTGTGTTTCTCAAAAATGAACGAATCACATTTGAACATCTGTAAAAGTTTTCATCTATTTGTAAAAAATAAAAAAAGAGTTAATGACGTAGCAGCTAGTTATTATTAGTTTATATGGGCATATTTCAAAAAATGAAATTACAGATGCTTTCAACGGTTAAAAAAGTCTTATTCGAGATAAAAGATATAAAAACAGCATAGAGAGAGAGAGAGATGAGAATAAAAGGGAATCTATCATGTCAGTAAACAAGAAGAATGACTATGTTTGCTAGTTTTGAACGTTGAATTTGTTACCTTTAAAATAGTACAAAGCATCCGTTTCAAAATAAACTGAGAAACAAAGTTAGCTGATAACAATCAAGATTTGATCTAATGTAGTAGATGTACAATAGAAAAACTTAAATTGAGCAGTTGTTAAATTTATTTTTTCAATATTATCATTGACAATGATTCGAATTAGATAACTAAATATTGTATCTTCTGCTGTTTTTATTCTTTTTATTCTTACGCCAGGAGTATAAATTAGCCTGTTTTGTGTGTAGATCTGTTTATATTTCATTAAGAAATAATGTGTAAATATTATTTTGTTAGTTATTTTATTGACTCACTCCCCAGTATGATCGTTTGATACAAGAATAAAACACCCAATTAAATATTGGCTTCTCTAATCATTTATGATAAGAGAGACAGAATCTTGTTTCTTAAAGAAAAATATCGGCAAAACGAGAATATAAAGAAATGTTTGGATAAGAGTTTACTTTTTCTCCGCCTGTACGTATGTTCTAATAAACAACAACAACATTCTTATATCTATCAGGATTCATTTAATTTAATTGTTCTATTAAGAAATAGTTAGTGGATGCATATGTCGTTGGAACAAGTAATTAGGAAATGATTATTGATAAAAAAAAGATAAATAAGTTAAAAACACGATAAGAGGGAAATAGAGGGAGAGAGAGAGAGAATATATTTATCAAAAGACATACAACATGCAATTAAACAATGTTTCTATTCAAAAAACAAAGAACAAGTTCAAGACAAAAGGAAAAAACTCATTTCCAGCATCTGTTCTGATTTGTTCCGCGATCCCTTAGCAATATTATCTCAGAACATTAGGTATTTTTGCTAACGGCATATTAAACTGTTCATAGAGCAAACAGTTTGATAACGGTCTTACATTTTAACGATACGTTGTAAGTACAAAAGTTCTTTAACATGATTACCGTTGCGCTGTATCAGCTGAACAATTTAATCTATAACCTATCGATAGATACTTAAAACAAGTTCTTATTCATCTACACTCTTAAGAATTAATAAATACCAATTAATAGGAGGCAAATAAGTGAACATACAATAGAGTTGGGTATGACGCCAGTATAGTCGGCTTCGTTTGTTTCCATCTAAAACATCTTATTATTATTATTATTATTATTATTATTGAACTTGAATAACAATCTCAGAAAAAAATGTCGGAATGATTTTATTTTTTTGTTGACTTCATAACAAAAATGCGACTTAGCAATCTGTCACTAGAGGCTATTAGAAGGAGAAAAAAAAATGATTTGCGATAAATTTTTGTGTGTGTGTTTTATTCATTCATGCAAATAAATTTAAGTGCTTTTGTTTTAACAACTTTAATATTCATTTATACGACAATTTTCAAGTTGGTTGTATGTAGAGAGAAGAGAAAAAAGAAAAGTATTACCTTCAGGGCATCAGTTAGTTTTTAAAGAAAAGAAAATTATGTGATACTTCTCAGAAATTGATAAAAACCAAATTTATGATGATGAAATGAATGTCTTTTCTCGTCTGTTCCTTCATTAATCGAGACAAGTTGCATATCATTACAATTCATCTATTGGTCAAACTAAGTCAAATGAGGTATAATCTCACTGGGTGGTATGCTTTACATCTGTGACCAAAGAGAATATAATTATAACGAACAGAAAATCGTGAACGTCAATTTGCCGTTTCCTTATTGTTTTACAATGTCTAAGAACGTGTTTTAGCGACATCGAGAGATGTATATTAGTTGTATAAATACCTGCTAGCTCTTGTGGATGTCGATCATTATGCTTGTAGTCATTTGAATCACTACTATTTGAATATGATTGATGTAATAAATGTTGAGTGGTTGCAGATCCCGGTTGTACATAGAATGATGATGATGACCACGGTTGTGAATGTAATACACGAAGTTTGCTGTCAACAGAATAATATGTTTCATGACTCATTGAATCCAATGATTTTGAGCCTAGATTACGAAGTACTCGATTGATAGATGATACCTTTAAAAATTAGAGAAAAATAACATAAAATAGTAATTGAATAATGATAAACTTACACTGGGAATATTGTCTTGTGTACAAACTTGATCACCGAGTAAACGGTCACGAATTTCCCATGCAAAAATACTAGGTGTTTCCCGTTTGTATTGAGCAATTTTTTGTACAACTTCGGCCGTGGCAACACGTGGTTTTGAACCACCAATTGCACGTGGTTTAATACTGCCTGTTTCATAATAACGTGCAAGAATTTTTGATACACATCCATTGGATACTTGCAAAAATCTATTGAAAAAAAAACTCACATAAAATAATTGTATCTGAGCAGTTAAGTCTATTAAAAGATTATCATACCTCGATATGTCACATGGTCTCATACCCTGATGAGCAAGTTCAACGATTTTTTGCCGAGTACCATCTGGTAGAGGTCGACCATTAACAAATAAACCACCAAGTTGATTCACTCCTGAATGCCCTAAATATTTGAATAAAAACACTTGTTATATACACACTCAAACAGTTTTTCTCCTTAAGTAGAACTTAGTATTGACAAAAACCAATTCAATACTAAACTCTGAAACTAAAAATCAAATTGATGTTGAAAATACATCATCCGTATACAAGTTCTTCTAACTATAATTATTAGTCTGATTTTTTGTTTTTATTTTTTTTCTCTGACGCATTCTAAAAATTTGTTATGATGTTTGATGCATGACTATTGCATATTCATGAGAGGAGTGAATTGTTGTTTATTCAAAACACTTCAATTGGCATATAAAAAGAGAAAGAACGAGAGAACAGCATCATTGAACAATTTGTGATTGATGACAATAATTTCTTATCAAAACATAAACGAAGGTTAAAAATATTTTATACGTGACAAAAATTTAAAGCTAGTTGTTATTGATGAGTGTGAAAATCAAAAACATTACAAAAAATTGTTCTTGATCAGACGACTTTTAATACCTCTCTTTTTCATTATATCTGACAAAATCTTGTCTTCTGACATCTTTATTTCATTAAATTTTTGAAAAAAATAACTTGCCGTTCAAATAAATATTCATGTCATAATAAAAAATTTGTACATTTTATCAACATAAAATAATTTTTTAACGACCTATCATTAAATAAACTTTTTGTACTTAGACGGAAAGATTTTCAATCAATCTAGTTACCGTCACTATACTAATTATCTCTTTTCAATTATTCTGCATCAATAATTCCACTATGTCACTTTTTATCTTTTCTCCATTTGTAGTAATTTACAAAATATATAGTCAAATTGCCTTAAGTAAAAAGAACTACAAATGTGTTTCAATACGAACAAGTCATTTTTTTATTATTATGAAAAATATAGACGACAGAAACAGTGATTTTCCTGTGATTATCATAATAATAATAAAAATAAACAGAAACCTATACTACCATGATAAGAATAAATTAGATAATGTTCTCAGGTTATAATAATAACAATAAAATATTTTAAAGAAGATTTCTAGGACCTTGAATCTTCTCGTTATATTCAAATACAGTGAGATTGATTTGCACAAGAAAAACCTTATTCATAATACAACCGAAGTAATACTCACAAATTGTCTAAGAGATATACAGTTTCGTTTTTTCTGGAAAAATCAACTCAAAGATGAGTACCGTGATTCGGCAATCATAACTTTAACGACCGATTTAAAGATATTCTCTCCTCTTAATGATAATTACCATAAGAAAAATTGAATTTGATTTAGAAGAAAGATGTTGTTCTCACGTTTCTAATCAACGTATTACCAATGAAATATTTGAATTTCTTTAAACTTACCCTTGTGTGGCATCGACAACTCTGCGTGCCCCTCTATGGTTGCGGCTTCTGTTAACAGTCCAATTTAGATGGCTAAAATAATCAAAAACAAAAAACAGACATAATTATTAACGAAATGATATACTCTTAAATTTTTTAGAAAATCTGAATGCTGTTCATGTTTGTTCGATGTTTTTTTACTTTGCTTACCTTAGTAAAATATAATAACCGGTCGAATTCATCATTACTAATTTTAAAAATTCAAAAACTAGTCAAAAATCACTATGATCCATACAATATTTTAAGATAAAATATGTTTTCATGTTACTCTTCTCATCACAAAAGAAAACTATGAATTTATCTCTCACTCTGCTACTCGATTTATAAATATTTTTTTTTTCTCGAGATTTATTCAACTATGCATTTATCGTTCATCCATTCATATATTTATTGATTCATCATCATCATCAGTCATTCATTCATTTATTCGTAGTCCCTGAGTACTTGGCTGATGAAGTTCGTTTATTTTAATATCATTTTTTTTTTGTATTCTTATTCGTTTTTCTTCTTCTTTTTTTTGTTGTTAAATAAGACAAAAAAAATAATAAAAATGGGAAAATAATAATAATGTTTGTTTTTTGAATTAGAATTTTTTAAAAAAATTTATTACCGTCTAATAAATATATTTGGAGGTCATCTATCTCTCTCTATATATATACTCAATCACGTATGGTGATCGTTGTCACTACAGTAAACCTTCGTTGTTTAAAAAAGAAAATTATTTCCCTCTTACATACACACACACACACAACATACTCAAAAAAGCTAAATAATCGTTCATTTAGAATAATGCAATTTCTCTCTCGAGAAATAATCACTCATTCATTCATTCATTGTATTTTTTTTAAAACATGTTAATATTTTGCGACTTACAGTTCAATGATTTGGAACTTGTCGGGATCAGAAGAAGAATTTTAGTAGTTAGTCGTTCGCTTTCGTTTGAGCGAGCGCATTCGAGACAAATGAGAGCTCATTTAAAGGAATTCGTACGAGCGTTAAAAAAAGAAAGAAGAGAGAGAGAAAGAGCGAGAGAAAGGGAGAGAGAGAGAGAAAGAGAAAAAAAGTAGAGAGATATATAATAAAATGATAAAAGGAAGAAGAGAAAAAAAGAAACGAGAAAGAAATTTATTTCAAGAAAATCAGATTGAAAAAGATGCTAAGATTGTTCTTGTTGATGAAGCGTTAGAAATGGATGGCGTGTGCGCTTGTGATATGATTGGGGTTATTACTGAGTATATGACAAAAAAAAAAAAAAATCCAATTGTTTGTCGGATTTTTCTTTTGCTTGTTTCACAGATTTAGTTGGACAAATTCTCTCTTTTTTTTTCCTTCTCTTCTCTTGTCTAATTGTGTAGATTGGATATAGAGAAAGAGAGAAAAAGAACCTCTTTTGCCGTCAATCAAAGCGATCCTGTGAATGAGGTTTTCTTTTCTTTCCTTCCTTCCTTCCTTTCTTTACGATATAGGAAAGAAAAAGGAATAGACCCTTATTATTTGAATTAGACATTGGTTCGCTTATTTTTTATGTCACTTTCGCATCGTTAAGCGGTTGGTTAACTTATTTTCGTTGTCAGGTCATGCTTGTTTCTGGTTCGTCAGTTTATTTATTTGTATTGTCGTGTTTGAAATACTGCCTTGATTGATCAATAATAACAAGTTTCACTAATTACACTTTAGTTTCAAATTTTTTAATCGGAAAAAGAAAAAAAACAAAAAGAAAAAAGTTAGACTTCACACTTTTGTACACATACATATGCAGAAGAGAGCTTTTCGTATGCAGAGATATGATTTAGATAGATGGATATTCCGATTAAAAAAAAACATTTTTTTAATATATTTCATAGAAAGACAGTTGTAAGTTGTGTCCATTAGACAAGAGATAGTTTCAGTTCAATGTTAGATGGTATTGTGAAAACTACATACAAATAAAATAGATGAAAAATATATTCTCAATTTTATGAAATTTTCTTATTTCGTAATTAAACTCTATTTGACTTTTACTTGTCGTTTCTGAATATTGAATATAGCCGTTTTGAAAACGAATAGACTACTTGTTCAGTTTATTCATTATGTACTTATATCACGAAATAAAAAAAAAAAAAAAATGAGAAAATCATCGAAGTTGAAAAAAAAGGTACTGTAATCATGTTCATGTTTATTCCAAGAAAAAAAAATTGCATTACAATCTGTTGCTGCAAGCGTGTGAAACAACAATCTGTTAAACTATAATTGAAAAATTCGTTATTTCGAACTTGATGAGATTATTATTGATAGAAATAGTCTCCTGCATACTTTTATTTTCCGGCAATATAATTAATTTAAAAAAGTATTATGACATATAGTAAATAAAAGAGAATTATCAATATCATCATGTTAACTACGAAAATTTAACTACGAAAAATATAAATAAAACGACACAATTTCGAAGTAGAAAACATTTTTATTCATGTTTTAAAATATTAAATGATTTCGTTTTTCTAGACTTTTTCACTAGTCATTCTTGTTTCCGGAGAGAATGTTACATTGATCATAAAGTGTAATGATGATGAACACCTTCGATATGGAGGTAAGATAACTGTTTATATAATATAGGCCAAATTGAATAGACTCATTTATAGGGTTGTGGTGATAAAGGGATTAGGGTGTGTATGCTCCTCGTGCTTTTTAGATTTATTACTTTCTCCTACTCATAATCTTTCTCCCAAAAATTGACACTCTCCGTCATTGTTTCTCTCATCACGGCTCTGCTCATTTAATCTTTAGAAAAAATAATATCTGTTTGTATTTTTGAATGGAATGTCAGACATACAACTAACTAACTAAAATACTAAATAGAAATTGGATCAATCAAATACTTTGTTACTTTGATGCCTTCCCCTAATATAAATAGTAAAAAGTTTACTTTCATAAATTGATACGTTTTATTGATTAGAATAAATATTCGATGCTTTTTATTTTTCTTAAATTCTTCAAACAGGTATACTTTGTTATTTTTACTGTCTACCACCTGAATTAGATATGGAAATAAGAATATATATTAAAAATTTCATTACAAATTTGTTTTTTTTTTGTTTTTTTTTTTCATCAAAGAATCTAATATACGAAAACAAGAAAATTGTTTTAAATTAAATCTCGTCGAACACAACTATTTTTCTCCTTTTCTATTTTCAGTGCTCAATATATATGTATATTAGAAACCAATCTGTAACTTTAATACGATTGTCGAATAATCATTCTCTCTTTCTCTCTATTCCGGTTATTATGTTGACCACCTAAGGAGATTTTTCGTCTAATTGAACATAAACATAAAATGAATTCTATGACAAGGCTATTGGTCATTTGTCATAAGATTTAGAGAGACGACAGTCTGTTTTATGTATGAATACATTGCAATAGGTTGAGAGAGACACCGTAAGAGAGGGAGAGAGAGAGAGAGAGAGAGTAAGGAGATATTTGCATATTAAGACCTTACATTCACCGTTTCTTTCTTTCATCCAACCTTTTCACGCTTGATATATCATTTATTTTAAAATTGAAAAAAGAAAGAAAAAATGATCGTACATAAGTTAAATTAAAGTCGTTTTTATTTTATACTAGTCGTTGTTAAATATCAGTTTGTTTCAATAACATTAAGAGAAATAAAAATAAGCATCTTGTATCATCGTACTAGGACAATGGGCGATGTTTTGTCTATTTAAAAATTAAAATAACAAACAAACATGTCTACCTGTTACATTCTTCTTATACAAAACTAGACCATGAAGTATTTTTTTTATCCAATTACAACAAACGACAAATTTTAATGAATTATCATTATAGAAGACAATATAAACTAAGTTGCCTTATAATTTCAAAGATGTGAGAAAATAGAAGAAAACTTTTAATAATTAGTAGAATGATATTTGACATTGTCTTACATTTTCATTATCTTTTTGGAAATTCTAATCAACATTTTTAAATACAGTAAACATGCGGCGCCATGAATGATTACATATAAAAGGGTATTAAAATATATCACAATAACAAAATCATCCATTTGTTATTTAAATATGAAGTCAACAACTATTCAAACTATTAAGAAACATCGAAGCACATAATAGAGTTAGTGAAAAATTAATTTAAAATATCAAAAAACAAGTTTTATTTCAATCCCAGACTGACGTATTAAATATATAAAATATTTTGTTAGAGACACATTATGTTTTAGTCTAACTAAAGAATATTGTTGCTAAAGATTGATTGATATCTCACTACTAAGCAACAAATTGGAAAACAGTATTCAAGAACATGACATAATTGGATCACGACAATGAATACGATAACTATGCAGATAATATCATTTAGTTCTGAAAAAGATTGTACAGTCTGTCAAGTAAATTTCGGTTAGAAGTCTGCCGGGTTCTGGTTACGTAGTCTTAACTCGTGTGTCTCTAATTTCGGTATACAAGTCACACTATAACTTTAAGCTACATTTAAGATTTGATAAATCCAGGATTCTTTTATTTCTTGCTGTTTTTTTATTTTTTTGTAGTACAAATAGCATTTCATTGTAAATCAATATATTCGATATACAGAAATCTAAGATAATGTACACTCCATCATTATCTGCCTGTTTGGACAATTATGTCCAGTAGGTATTCACATTTATGACGCCCAAAACAATCGATTTGTGATCTGCACAATTATATAACTCTGATCATGACAACGATCATTATCATCTTAATTTTCTTGCATAGTTCAACTATAGAAATAAAATAAATATTGAAAATAATCAATTACACAGCATGATAATAGTGACTGAATTAAAATATCATTTAGTCAAGAACAACAGAGGACAAGTTATCAATCATACGAATTATGAAAGACGAACTCGTAACTTGTAAAGTGGAAAAAAAACTGTTTGAAGAAGAATCTTCTTACGTCCTTTTACAATTAAATGCGAACATTTTTCATCATAGTTTTTTCAATTATGTGAGAATCAAATGTATATTTTTATTGGGCAATATGATTACACGATATTCTCATTCTCTCTTTCTAACTAACTATAAAGGGCCTCAGAGATTTTCCATCTCACTACCTATGCCACAGTAATTAGCATCATTTCGTACTTGTTGGTTTACACATGAATAGCATGGAATCTGCTCTCTTCCTGTTTTTTCTCATCTGTTCTTTCATAAAAAAAGCCAACAAGAAATAGAAATAGAAATGATCATCAACATTATCGTTCAGCCGTGTAATAGTTCGAAACACAAAAAAAAAAGAATAAAGATTGTCGAAAATGATGAGTGTTTATAAATAGTGTCTTCGAACACATATCATTAAGAAAAAATAGAAAAACGTCTATATGGATTTTATTTTTATAAAAAAATCTATGGGAAAAGGTTACTTAACATTAAGAAAGAAACATATCGTAAAAAAAACGTACTCTCAAGTTCTTCTACTTTCCAGAAAAATCTTTTGAGTTGTCTGAAAAACTGAATGAGACCTATAAAAAACTCATTTTACAATATAGCATATATAATACTCCAAAAGTAAGATAATCTCTACATCTCCAAAATTACATGTGCGATTGACTTTCAATTGTGTACATATAGTATAGACGACATGCTCCTCATACAACAATTTAAAAATGCTTCGGTGAGATATACGGATTCTTTTTTTTCATTAAAATATTAATACCTTCTGATACAAGAAAGATGAAAACTTTACGTTTTTTACAAAAAATGTAGCTACAATTCGCTTTGGCATTAATTTAATGCGTTTTCTATTAATTGTTACTGAAATAGTCTCCGCTGTCCGCATATATACTAAAAGCAAAAAAGTGTACTCTCTAAAAAAAAGCGTATTTAGAAGTTCAAAAGCTTAAACGTTTTATTAAACGCTGTTTTAGAGTATTTTAAATTACGCTGTTTCTAGAGAGTAAACATTTTAACGATGATATTATTACAATGCCGTTTTTCTCCAACTTTCAAACATAATCAGCATAAAGAAAGTACCGTGTCTACATTTTGCAAAAAAAGTAAAACACTTATTCCCCATGCATTCAGGCTTCGACGAGTTTGGAATCTATTTTGTTTTCTAAGGATGTCGTCTATACTATATGTAAACACAGTACAGGATATTCTCATCTGTATATGCATAATAGATCTATTTTGTAGATATAATTGCTTAGTCTGTAACAGTAAGACTAGCTACAGATT